>JAFBJR010000063.1:459550-503010 GCA_016785285.1 Brachirus orientalis
GTGTTTGTGTGTTTGTGTCGTCACGGCTGTTTCCATGACGACCACGCCCACATTTATGAGGAACTATGAAGTCATGGAAAACAACATGTCTGATACCAAAGAGTAGAGTCAAGTCAAGCTGGAACTGTATGATGGAAAAACTCCAATAGTCAACAAATAGTTTTAACATTTATATATATACATATATATATATATGTATATATATAGTTATTGTATGAATATTCTCTCCTTTTCTTCTCGCAGCCTTACTTTGCCTTCTTCTCGGCTGTGAAGTGGATCCTGACTGAACTTGTCATGTAAGATTTATGTGTGTGTTTGTGTCTGTTTTCTAATCGCACACAGACACAGACACACACCCATATATTGCGTACATATGTATTGTTTTGTGCGTTCCATACATAGACTGTGCATTCCATCATCATCATGATGATGATCATCGCCGATCACGAGCTTTAATGGCTGCCTGATGTTTCCACGTTCGTCCCCGTGGTTCGTCCTCTTCTCCCGGGTGGTCTACATGTTGTCACCACAGTGCATCATCATTAAGCTGTCAGTTTTAATTTCACTATCTGCCACAGAAAGACAGATTTTTATTTATTTTTTTCTTCTTGTTTTAGAAATAGTAACAGGTTTTTTTTTCTCGTGCCTTAAATTTTCCACTAATGCCTCATGTCACTGTCAATTTCACATAAAAACAGCTTCATATGGTTGGCAGGAGTATGTTCAGTTTGAGTATAAACAGTATCATTTTGTCTGTCTGTCTGTTGTACCTGTGTGATTAGTTTTTCCTCATAATTCAGTTGAACGGTGTTGCAGTGAATGTATCATACTGTTTATATTATATCACCGTGTTTTGTTAATAGTCTGTTTTTCCACACATTTAGATTCCTGGTCGAGTTCAACTTGTACAGCTGGTGGAATTCTGACATGACATCCAAAGGTGAGAGACGCTCGTTACTCTCTTTAAAGAGGACATTCAGTGGAAACACAAATGTCTGATGTTCTTTGGTGTGTCCCCGTGTCCTTCCTGTGTCTAAACGTCACTGAAGTGTCACAATAAACACTTCAGCCACTTGTAGTTCAGAAACAGAGTGTCTGTTCAGAGGCTGGCAGAGAGCAGCAATAATCTGGCTTAATCTGAAGAGACTATGAGGTTTTTGACCATAAATATTATTTAATTTATCTAAGTAGACATCAGTAATCTGGATTTTTGGTTCAAAAAGACCATTCAGTGTGAGCTTTAACAAAAGCACTACATGTGCATAACTTCTCTGTACTTGTGAACCGTCATCAGAAGCGGGCCAAGTACTGGTCCGATTCACAGGTACCCGAGCAGAAAGTACGGTCCTCGTACATGTTCTCGCTCAGCCTGTTTTACCAAGTGTGGTGGTGATTACTTGAGCGTACTTGGCAATGCGAGGCAAGTTTATGTGTATAGCACATTTCAACATCAAAGCATTTTAAAGTGCTTTACCATAAAAAAGGAAAGAGGAAACACAGCAGCAAATATAAAAGGCATAATAATAAAAAACTTTTAAATAGAGAGGTAATAGAAAGGGGTTGCAGTTATTTAAAAGAATGAATTGACGTAGCACATCTGCACTCTTCTGGGAGTTTGTTCCAGATAACCATTCAGTGCTTTATAGACTTTTTTATTTTAAAGTCAGTTCTTTGGCAGATGGGAATCCAGTGTAAGAACCTCAGAACTGGATTATGTGTTCCACCTTAGTGAGAACACGGGCAGCAGCGTTCTGAATCAGCCGCAGATGTCTAATGGAGGCCGGTGAGAACGACGTTGCAGTCGTCTAATCGACTGAAGATAAAGGCATGGACCAGTTTTTCCAGGTCCTGTTGTTCAGAAGTCCTTGAAGTCTTAGTATATTCTTCGGATGATAGTACGCAGACTTTGTGACTGTTTTAATGTGGTTTGTCAGCAAATGTTTGTCAAAACATTTCACCTGAACACGTCGGTAGAGAAAACACCTCCAAACCTTGAAATTAAAACCTATTTATGTGTCGCACAACAGCGTTTTGAGATCATTTGAGGCGTGAAATGAGCCTTTTAGAAGTTAAAAATGTAGTTTATGGATCAATATATGATGTATTTATCGTTTGGCGACGCTGTTGCGGGCGCTCGGTGCTTCCGTCTTCTGTGACGCGGCTCTTCTTCCCGGATCCGCGCCTGCTCTCTGGCCAACCTCAAAACATCTCGCTTTCATTTTGATTTTAACTTGTACACGTGTATATATTTACTCACCATCATCGACAACAACCTCCCACAAATAAAAAATAACAAAGAAAAAAGAACACAAAGAAAAAAATAAACATTTAAAAACCAAAAAAGTATAAAAATGGAACAATTCATGGTTGTTTTATATAATATAACTTTATTCAAGTAAGTTATTTTTATTTAAAAGCGTATATTTATACATTAACACACTGTAGGTGGCAGTAATGAGGCTTAAGTGCTTACAAAAGAGGAAGGACGTATGCTGGAGATCTTATTTTACTGACATTTTATTATTTTATGTCAAGCACGTTGAGTACCTTGTCATAGAGGTTTATATAAATAAGCACATTTCATCAATCAATCAATTAATCAGACAGAAATTTAAGTAGGGTTTCTCACTTATTTAAAGTTACTTTGCTGACATCAACTCAACCAATAACTTAAATGGACACATCCAAAGAAAAGGCATTTATTAGCTTTTGTTTCAAACTTCCATTGACAGGAAAACAGTCCCTTCTGTCAAATATCGTAATAAAATAAAAATGATATGCTGACGCAAACATGTCCGTCCTCCATGCTTTGGTTCTGAGGTCACATGGAACAGTTTTTAACTGTGCGTAGAAAAGGAAAAACAACAGCGCGTCCTCGCTTGCTCCCGCTGACCTGGCCTCGTCTTCGTCCTCACCGTCTCCCCTCCATTTCCTCTGGTCGCTGTGACTCAGAGTGACCGCTGGAAAAACCGAATAAAGCGGCGCGATCCAAACCCCAGACGAGTAAAAATGGCAGCAGAGTAGATTACCTCGAATAACCTCAGTGAGAGAGAGTGTGTGGTCAGAGTGTGTTTGTGTGTGTGTGTGTGTTTGTACTTGCACATGAATGTTTGTCAGGACCAAAAAAAAAAAACAAAACTTAGAGACCACAGGAAGTGAGGACATTTTGGCTGGTCCTCATCTTCTGTCTCACTTTAAAATGGCTGTTTATGGGCTAAGACGTGGTTTTAGGGTTAGAAGTAGGTTAATGGTTAGTGGATCAGTGTCTTCACTAAGACTGCTGTACAAGAACGTGTGTGTGTGCGCGTGTTGTTGTGCTGCCTTCCGTTCACATCGAATCACAGACGTCAGAATTTAAAGTTCCCCTCGTTCCCGCCGAGAAGTCAGAAACGCAAACGTATCTCGGGCTAGCCATTGTTAGCCATTGTTAGCAACGGCAGTCGCTAACGCTCTACGCGTCTGTTTGGCTCACACAAACAGCGTAGCAACACGTCCACGGTTAAAAATGAAACAGTACAATGTGTACGACTGATTTACAACACAAGTGACGCCAAAGGTAAAAGCAGCTGTGTTTTTCAGCGGTTTCTCCGAGTCGTACGAGTTCAAAAATCCAACTTCCGACAACGAATGGACCTTTTATGGTCATAAACACTGATCTTGTCAGGACCAGGCGGCTAAAATCTGGCCCTAATGAGGCAGAACCTCATTTCTGAGGAACTGGTTAATGTTTAGGGCTAAGATTTGAATTGTGGTTAGGTTAAGGTTAGAACTAGTCAATAGCTGGTTATGGTTAAGGTTAGTTAGGGATTTGGCTTTTTTGAACTTGTGAATGGAAGTCAACACTGTCTAAGAAGAATAGCTGTTTATGCATCCACATATTATGACAGGTTATTTGAGCCAAACTGCAGAAAATGTAATATGGGAATCTGGAAATTGAGCTGTCCATAAAAAGTGAGTGATATATGTCTCCACCCACACTGTGTCTTCCACTGCCCACAGTGCGACAAAGATGAATGTGAAGGGAAAGAGGACAAACTTGTTGATTTATGGCAACAGATATGATGTGTCCTGCAAGACGTATCACGACCGAACAGAGACAGTCCGCCTTCATGTCTGTTTATGTTCTGAAATCACGTTAAATCACGCAGGTTTCTGTGAAATCCCTGGAATCTCCTCCCTCACATTTATTGATTAAACGCGTGCGTTGTCCCGCGTCTCGACTGGATCGTCTAATCTGTGCTTTCTCAGGATTAAAACATTGAAAATAGGTTACAAAGTTCTTTGTGTCCGTGGTCAAAAATCCTCAATCACAGGAAGTGTAGATGATTGGCATTGGCTGACCTTCATGATGCATTCGCTGACCTCCAGGAAATCTCACTGGCAATGCAAACATCATTCTTTGCTGAACATTTCCCTAAAATTAAAACGCTACTGTCACAAAAGACACGATATACTCCGAGTCTTTGTGATTCTTTCTTCGGAACAGACTCAGTTTCTCCTGACACTGATGCTGAAGTTCTTCAAAGCTTGAATATTTGTATTCTTCAGTAGATTATTATAAACCAGGACTGCAACTATTATTCAGTCAGTGTGGTTTTTTAAAAAAAAAAATATATAATTAAAACCAGTTTCTCTGATGTTTCAGCTTCTTAAATGTGAATATTTTCTGGTTTCTTTGCTTCAAATAACAAAGAAATCATTAAAACTGAATCATTTTGGTTTGTGGGGAAAAAAAACAAGACATTTGAGCGTATCATCATTTCCAGGTTTGAGAAAAACTTTTGACATTTTATGAACCAAAGAACTCATCAATTACTGGAGGAAATAGTCGACCGAAACATTTTTTAGGGTGAAAATAAAGTTTTCTCGTACTATTTCTAAAAGAATTTTAGATATTTTGAAGCTTCAAAAACTGTTTATTCATTATTTCCTTATTTCTAGAATAATACTGCAGCAATTGATTGATTATTTAAAAGTTACTAAACATTTTAAATAATAATCAGCTTCTTAAATGTGAATATTTTCTGGTTTCTTTTGCTCCATATAACAAAGAAATCATTAAAACTGAATCATTTTGGTTTGTGGACAGAACAAGACATTTGAGAACATCATCATTTCCAGATTTGACAAAACACTGATCAACATTTTCTGACATTTTATGGACCAAACAACTAAATGAATAATGAACAAAATAATCTACAGATTAATCAAAGCTTTGTACATGTTTTTTGTTTTACTAAGCAGTAAGTTATTAGTGCAACCTGAAGTCAGGTTGAATAAATTCTTGAATTTCTGTTAGTAGTCATATATATATATATATATATACATACGAGTGTATACTGTAACTGTGTCATCAGCGTATACTGTAACTGTGTGGAACAGTTGGAGAGACTCTATTTTCTGGATTCTTCACTCCAAATAACAAAGAAATCATTAAAAACTGAATCATTTTGGACTTTTGCAATATTTTCTGACAATTTATAGACAACAAACAACTGACAGATTGTTTGTTAGTGGATATAAACCTGATGGTTTTGCCACGTGTGACCATGTGGGTCATATTTACTTTGTAACAGGAATAAAAATCAGCTTCTCTTTCTTTTTTCTTCCTTTTCTTTTCTGTTTTTTCTGTCTCACTTTCTTCAAAGAACATTCTCATGTGGATATTTGTGGCCATTTTAATGCTTTATGGAGTGTCAGTACTGACACAGGCAAATCTAATATGAGAATAATTCATATGTGAATGTCACGAACAGCATAAAAATCTCCTAATCCCGACTGAAGTCAAGCTGCGGGCATCGCCGCTCGCCAGAACGCGAGTCGAGACAATTTCACAGCTGGCTAGCTCCGAGCCTTAGCAGCGCTTTCCCATATCTTTACACAACAGAGTGTGTGTGTGTGTGTGTGTGTGTGTGTGCGTGTGTGTGAGACAGACACGAGCAGCACGTAACCTAATCCACACGACCTGTGGAGCCGAACTAATCCCAGACGTTTGCACATGTACACTGCTTTTGTCACATGTACAGTTCATGTACGTTACAACTGCACACACACACACACACACACACACACACGCACACTTTTATCACATAATTCTGCTGCTGCTGCTGCTCACTTTCTAATTAAACCCCTCCGTCCAAATGACACTAATCCTCCATGTTTAGAAATCCATGCCTTCCTCGTCAGAATATTTGTCATGAAACAGATTTTTATTCTTAATGTGACCCATTAATGTGATAAGTTTTTATTATTTATACAGACTTTAATGTCACTTTACTAGTCTCTGATGGACAGGAACTAGTTGTCGGTAAATGTTAAATATAAGACAAATACTTATATATTCTGTTATTTATTCTTTTAAAAAAATGAACCTTGAACCTTCTCTCAGCCACACATTAGCAAAAAGCATTCAGATAAATTAAATCATTGGTATATCTGGACTGAAAGTTATGTTTCTTTCCTTCCTTGAATAACCTTTATTTATTTCAGTTATATTGGCAGTGCTTTTTCTCAATCTAAAACTACTCAGTTATATTTTAACTGTTCAGTTTTTCCTCAAATAAACCAAACAATAACCACATTTAAAAAGTCAACGTCAGTGAAACCAGAAATCTATCATATGTCACATACATAATTTGAATTAAATTGTTAAATTATGAATTAAATCCCCTGTAATTGGAAATACTTTCCTTTAAAATTTTAGTTTTTTGATTGTATTTACTGTATTTATTTACACAATTTACCCTCACCTGAAAATCAATTAATTTATTTAGTGTTGGAGACATATTTGATTAATTTGTGGAGGAAAAGGAAAAACTAACCAGAAGTTGACAGGGAAATAAACACATTTGGGCTTCACTGTTATTGATACAAATGTAAAACTATAAAATGCATTAATAATAGTTGGGTTCATTATTCCAAACCAGTGTCCACAGGGTTATAAAATCAAAAAAGTGACCTTGAATTAATTCATACTTTCATATTCAAAGTGAAGTGTGGTGATACTTGAATAAGAATAATAATAATAATACAATGGAAGACATTGCATTTGTTGTAAACAAGTAAACCAGTTTAATTGTTTATAAATGTGCAATTTTCAACTACAAAATAAAACTAAAGAACTTAAGATCAACACTGTTCAGATCTCTTAATCTATCTAAAGATATCTAGATTTATAATATTTTTAAATGTTTTTTTATTTGTGCGATACATTTTTATTTAATTTGAACATGATAAAAAAAGAAAGCAGATAAAACTATATTTAATAAAACACTTCATACTTTCCAATATATATTTCCTTTAAATCCCTGTGAAAAAGGAGTAGGCTGAAGATGAACTTTCTTTTTATGTTTACATAATAAACAATTTTATTTCGTATGAATACTTAGTATATCCAGAAGTCCCTAAAAATGCTTAGTTTGCTTACTATGTGAGCAGGCTGTGCAGTAATAAGACTGATATTGTTTCAGACCTCTGGGTGGCAGTATAGTTCAAGCAATGTTGCCTGAAAGTTTGGTGTAAATATCTTCAGCAGAGGAGGAGGAGGAGGAGGAGGAGGAGGAAGCAGCTCTGCTCCAGAAACGCTGCTTTCTCTCAAACCTGCGTCTGTTTGCAAGGATGTGGTGTGTTCAAGTGTCAGCCTGCACTGCATTTGCATAACTATTTTAAATATAGATTTGACTTTGAACTGCTTGTTCCATGACTTTCCCACCAAGACTGACTCATTTTTTTCCCCCCTTCCTTCTTTCTCTTGCTTTTTCTTGTCTCTCTTTTTGTTTCCTTTCCTTACCTCATTCCCTTCCTCCCTCCCGTCCTGCCTCCTCCTCTTCCTCCCCCTCAGCTCAGAGGATGGGTCGCAGCACGCAGGTACCATGTGACACGGAGTATCCGGCCTTCGTCTCGGAGAGAACCATCAAGGAGAACATGGGCAACATCGACTGCGACGGCTGCATCAAGTAACGAGACGCGCAGACTCGCAACAAAACACACGACTCTTCCGTTAAAGACGAAAACACGAGGCGAATAAACGAGACATTCCTGAAAAAACCGTCATCAAAACAGCTGTTTTGAGTTTTTTAATTTCCTCTCGTGCATCAGTTCTCAATCATGTGACACGATTTACCGAAAAGATTAACCACAAAAGAAGACAATCAAAGATGGCAGGCACTTTGAAATATTATTGAATAGAAGTGAAAAACTAAGTGATTGGAGGATTTTGCATGAGAGCTTGAAAATAAACTCACCAGCCACTTTATTAGGTACAACACTCACATGGCAGCAACGAGGAAAGGGAGGTCATTTAAAGGTATTATATTTGTATAAAAGTGTCATTTCTTTACAATTTAAATCTTTTTGTTGAATAGAATACACCTTTGTTATGTATTTGAGGCATATTTTGTGGACTTCGAAGGCCACCGTAGTTTCCCGAAATGCTCTCGGAAAGGGAGGCGTGAACAGAGGGGTTCTTCTGTTTGTTACAATCTCTTACTCCCACATTAGACGTCATCATTTCTTCCACACTGGACCTTTGTGAACTTGTTTGGTGGTCTACTGGGATTTTCACACATGTTTCTAGGGTTCTAGGCTTTAAAGAGAATAATCCAGTGAGCAGCAGATTTAAAAATCAGTCCAGTGTACCTAATAAAGTGAGCGGTGAGTGTATTTGTCTACTTGAACTCATGAGCGATCAGATGAACTCCATGAAACAAGCTGACGACAGGAATGAATCAACCTGTTCATGTTTTTAGTGACTCGTTTGTCGTTTATTCAGAGGATCCGTCACAGATCGACGATCTGCTGCGTCAGTTTGAAACACGAGGCGTTTAAAACGAGGAAGAGGAAAAAAAATGCTTCATTTAAAAATGGGGGAAATGAGTGTGGTCCCCATGAACAATTTGGGCTTTTCTGTCAGGCAATTGTGGGGTTTTCTCTGGATCCCTGCTGTGGCCCATCATTGCTCCCAGCTGTGGAGTCAGTGTGCGAGTGTGTGTGTGTGTGTGAGAGAGAGAGTTGCTGGTTCAACCCCTCAAGGTCAGCAGTGTAACCACTGCCCTCAGTGCCAAGAGTAAAATACAGTTTGGGGATGGATGCAGTCACACACACGTTTGTACAGCATTCATTGTGAAGACCCTCATAGACACAATACAGTCCCTAGCCCCTTACCCTAACCTAAACCCAATTTAAATCCTAACCCTAAAACCAGGTCTTAACCCTAAAAAGCCCTTTAAAGAAGTGAGGACCAGACAAAATGTCCTCACTTTGACTAAATGTCCTCACTTTGACTAAATGTCCTGACTTTGACTAAATGTCCTGACTTTGACTAAATGTCCTGACTTTGTCAAAATGTCCTGACTTTGACTAAATGTCCTCACTTTGACTAAATGTCCTCACTTTGACTAAATGTCCTCACTTTGTCTAAATGTCCTGACTTTGACTAAATGTCCTCACTTTGACTAAATGTCCTCACTTTGACTAAATGTCCTCACTTTGACTAAATGTCCTCACTTTGTAGGTGTTTATACGATTTTTTGGTCCTCACTCTGCAACAAAAACAAGAATGAACACACTCACACACATGTTTGCGCTTCTATCAAAGTGAAGACCCTCATATACATAATACATTCCCTGGCCTCTACCTCTAACCCTTAAACCAGGTCTTAACCCTAAAAAGCCCTTTAAAGAAGTGAGGACCAGACAAAATGTCCTCACTTTGACTAAATGTCCTCACTTTATCTAAATGTCCTGACTTTGACTAAATGTCCTCACTTTGACTAAATGTCCTCACTTTATCTAAATGTCCTCACTTTATCTAAATGTCCTGACTTTATCTAAATGTCCTGACTTTGACTAAATGTCCTGACTTTGACTAAATGTCCTCACTTTGACTAAATGTCCTCACTTTATCTAAATGTCCTGACTTTGACTAAATGTCCTGACTTTGACTAAATGTCCTGACTTTGTCTAAATGTCCTGACTTTGACTAAATGTCCTCACTTTGTCTAAATGTCCTCACTTTGTCTAAATGTCCTCACTTTGACTAAATGTCCTCACTTTGTCTAAATGTCCTCACTTTGTCTAAATGTCCTCACTTTGTCTAAATGTCCTCACTTTGTCTAAATGTCCTGACTTTGACTAAATGTCCTCACTTTGTCAAAATGTCCTCACTTTGTCTAAATGTCCTGACTTTGACTAAATGTCCTCACTTTGACTAAATGTCCTGACTTTGACTAAATGTCCTCACTTTGACTAAATGTCCTCACTTTGACTAAATGTCCTCATTTTGACTAAATGTCCTCACTTTGTCTAAATGTCCTCACTTTGACTAAATGTCCTCACTTCGTAGGTGTTTATATGATTTTCTGGTCCTCACTCTGCAACAAAAACAAGAATGAACACACTCACACACATGTTTGCGCTTCTATCAAAGTGAGGACCCTCATATACATAATACATTTCCTGGCCCCTACCTCTAACCCTAAAACCAGGTCTTAAAAAGCCCTTTAACCTTGTGGGGACCAGGCAAAAAAATGTCCCCACAAAAATATGCTTGGATGTGTTCTGGTCCCCACAGGGATAAAAGAACATGCACACACACACACACACGTCACATGTACGATATAATTGTGTGTCGCAGCAAAAAGGACTCTGTCGATGACAATGACACCAGTAGTGTGTTAGTGAGTAGAGCCCCCGCAATAAATCTGTTTTAATGCACAATGAATTTGACAAAGTTAAAATGGAGGTTTTTATTTGTGTTATGTGGAACTTTATAGCTCATATTTGTAATAGAGGATATTGGTGATAAACATCTGTTTTATGTTACAGGCCTGACTGAGACCTTTCTCTTCAAATGGGACACGTATGTGTGTGTGTAGCTGGTCTTCCTCATGTTGTGGGGACCTAAATGTGTCTCCACACTCCACACATTATGGGGACTTGTCTTCCTTATGGGGACAAAAATCAAGTCCCCATAACGTAAATGACTCCATTTTAAGGTGAAGACATGTTTTAAAGTTAGGCTGAGGTTAGGGTTAGGTTAAGGTCAGGGTTAGGGTTAGGGTTAGGACACTAGTAGTTATGGTTAAGGTTAGAGTAAGTCTCCAGGAAATGAATGGAAGTCAATGGAATGTCCTCTGTAGTCAAGGAAACCAGACTGTGTGTGTAATGTAGGTATTTGTGTTTGTCCATGACTTGGTAATAATTGAAATAGTCAATAGGGAGCAGGAAACATCAGCATCTCGTCTATAATCCTCATCTCTCTGGGATGATTTAACCTCAGTTAATGCGTTGCCAGCGTCTCTGGACTGTAACACGAGACGCAGGACAAAGCTTGTGTCATCGAGGGGTTTATTAGCTACAATATTCGCAGATATCTATCATAAACCTCCACAAGCTGCTTTTGTTCTTTTGTTTCTCTCCACCGTCTCACATGAGACATGTCCCGAAAAGACAGAGTTTCAAATTTTCCAATTTTTCAACGTTTGTAGACACAGACATTCTTTGTAAAGTACAAGATAAAACAAACATTTAGACAAAATTACTCAATTAATCAGTTACTAAATCGATTACTAAATTAATCATAAACTATTTTGAAAATCGATTAATCAGTTTTTAATAATTAAAACCAGTTTCTGTGATGTTTCAGCTTCTTAAATGTGAATATTTTCTGATTTCTTTTCTCCATATAACAAAGAAATCATTCAAACTGAATTGTTTTGGTTTGTGGACAAAGCAAGATATTTGAGAACATCATCATTTCCAGGTTTGACAAAACACTGATCAATATTTAATGACATTTTGTGGATCATATGAGTACTGATTATTCAGTTATTAAAATAATCGTTAGTCCACGTTAGCCATGTCATAAAGTATGGCTAGTCGTCCTGTTGTCCACTTAAAAGATGTGAAGCATAAAACCAAATACAGAAAAAACTAATAAGAACAAGAAACGTATTTGAAGTCATACAATAACAGCGCCACAAAACCCACACAATTATAAAGACAATAAGAGTTAAATTAAAAAAGAATCATCTGTTGATTGTTTTATGGTTTCATTGATTAGATCTTCGGTCCTTCAATGGTCAGAAAATGTTGACTGTTGATTCCAAAAGACAGGAAACGATGATGTTCTCAAATGTTTTGTCCAAAAACCAAAAAAGTTTTAATGATTTCTTTGTTACATGGAGCAAAGAAACCAGAAAATATGCTGTAGATGATGACGTAGACGTATCGAGGAGTTTTACTGTGGGTTTGTGGATCTGGACCAAGTTTATGATCGGGGACTACTTCCTGTTTGCAGTGGTGACGGACAGGTGGACAGATGAGGTCAGACAGGAGTGTCCGTGGACTATGATATAGTAAGGCGATATAATATCTGTAGTGAGAATCCACCAACAGATTTACTGCCAAATAATGCACTATGCTGGACATCCACCAAGGGACTGACTGCCAAATAGTGAGCTTTTATCTATATCCAACAAGATAGTGGCTGCCAAATACCGAGCTATTCTCTACATCCACCAACAGACTGGCTGCCAAATAGTGAGCTGTTCCGTAAATCCACCAACAGACTTACTGCCAAATAGTGAGCTGTTATTTTCATCCATGAAGAGACGCTGCTAAATACAGAGCTATTCGCTACATCCACCAACAAATAGTGAGCTGTTCTGTAAATCCAGCAACAGACTGCCTGTCAAATAATGCACAATGCTAGACCTCCACCCAAAGACTGGCTATCAAATAGTGAGATAATCTCTATATCCAACAACAAAATGGCTGCCAAATACTGAGCTGAAGATGTTGAGATTTATTTTCAATTGTTTCTAATATTATGTTAATAGGTCCTTGTAATTATATTTATTCTTATTAGAACTTTTCTTTACAAATTGTCCTTTACAATTTTTTACTGATAAACAACGTGTTTTTTTTCCCTCATGATCCAGTGCACTTTGTCATTTCATAAGAGAAACAAATAAAAAAATAAAATACAACGTTAACAGTCATAACATACATAAATTGCATGTTGGAGACCTGGTGCCTGTTTTCCCCCCAGAAAAGTGACGAGAGAAATGGAAACAAAATGACGGCATCCCTGTGAAACCGCCAGTGTGTTTATTGAGATTTTATTGGAGCCATTTCAACTCACTGAATTAGTAATTGTTAAATTACACTCAGTAATTACTGGTCACAGTTCCCCAACTGTGATGACAGATATTTCTGAAAACCATACAGTTGCTGCAGTTATGGTTCAGTTATGTAATGATTGAATCACTGGAAAAAATGCAAGCGTTCTCAACAGGACGCTCAAAAATAACGTGTTTTTGGCCAAAACTGAGCACAGAAGAGAAAAAAAATGTTACCTTGAAAAGTACTAATGGGTTGTCGGTGTTCATGTTTGAAAACGCTGTGGATTAACGCCATCATGTCGCAGCTTCAGCTGAGGAACAAGCTTTTATCAGAGCTTTGTCACTTACGTCACTGTAATCGAGCCAAAAACCTAATTTGTGTAATGAACAAAAATGATTTCATGATGAGCCATGTGGCCATAACATGGATACATAGGGAGTGTGTGCAATATTCTAAATTATTTTTACGATTTTGGTTCAGTATTGTCATTTTAATTGCCTATAATTGTAATTATCTGCCGGAACTGCGATGACTTTTAAATGAGCTGCTCCAGATTATTGTTGCCTGCTGTTTGTTAACGTCTTGCAAATGTTCTGTGTCGCAGAACAAAGTGACTCTTGGTTTTACTCAGTTCAAAGGTGTAATCACAGTGAACGCAACAGCAACAAAGTTTAGGAACATTGTGAAAAGTGAGATTGAGAATATACTGTTTGTCTGGACATCTTAATCTCAAAGATAATCTGATAATCTGACAAACGTTAGCTACAATTATTTTACAGAGTAGTCTGTCCGATGTCGGTGGGGAAAACTTGGGGAAGGATTTCCAGACGGACAGTGACTCCAAGACCGTGTCTACTTCTCTTCATTGAGCTGTCGCTCCGAAACTCAGTAGCCAATCAGCAGGCATCTTCCTAAGGCCCCGCCCATGGTCAGAATTGCAAATAAAAACCTGGGGAACACAAAGAACTGGTTTGGAGTGCAAACGCAAAACGTGTGTTTTCAAACAAATACATTCAATAATTTTCAACGATTAAATCGATATTTTGTTTGCAGTTTGTGTATTTTGATTTTTGGGTTCATTTTTGTTTGCGCCGTTCGTAAAGTGTTGTGTAATAATATTGAGACAAATCTAATTCCATCCCTGTCGCCCTCTGTCTTTGGTCAGGGAAGATATTAAATGTCTGTTTCACTGGAAGAAACGTCTGTCGGAGTCATGTCAAGAACTCGTGTATCTGTCTTAAAGTGTGTGTGCATGTGTGTGTGTGCGCGTGCATGTGCGTGCATGTGTGTGCATGTGCGTGCAGTCCTCTCTTTCCCAGCACTCACTCTGTTCAAGGCCAGCAGCTGTGCTGTCAGGATATGTTTAAGTCTTTTCTGCAGGAACACTTGCTCTGCTTTCTATCAGCGGGTTGAGTCGAGCCCAGGCTCAGTTCAGTTCAGCTCGGAGCGGCGCGGCGCGGTGCGGTGCAGGGCTTGAACACAGATTATTAAACCTCAGCAGATCCTAATTCACTCTGATTGAAACTGGCTCGGCCGGTTTGCTGGCCCGGTTTGGTTTGGTTTGGTCGGTCACGGTGGGATGGCTGCATTAGGATGCGGTGGATCGGTGCAACGCGGGGATTGAAGGCTGTTTGTGGTCAGGATAAATTGGTCATGGTATTAAATTAGTGAGGATGGAGATATTCCTGTAGATGTGGGATTAGATTTGACCCGTCAGGTGTCTCCTCTCTTTTGTCTCGAGTCATGTTTTCGCTGCAGGAGACTTCTCCCAGGTTTTTCCAAATTCCAAATTAAAGTGGCACAATGTAGGATTTCAACCTTTAAATAATTCAATAATAATCTCCAAGATTATTTTGATGGTACAACAAGGTGAATGTGACCACAGTCAGAGAAACTAATGAGAAACTCATTAATGTTATTGGTAAAACCTCTCCTACCATTTCATGTTGACGAATATCTGCTGTGAATTTCGTTTTTGGTATGTTCATTTTAAATATTTATTTAAGACATGTTTGAGCATTAAATGCACATGTTTTATGAGCTCAACTCATTGACAACTTGCTAATTTATGAGACCAACTCTCACTCACATCATTCCAATCCAAATGCCAATGAACACAGTATCTGCACTTTAGGTGTAGATCTTAGGTCTTTTAGGTACTATTTTTCCGTATTTTATTCATCTCTGATGTACAGCACTTTGTTTCAGCTGTTTAAAGTGCTTTATAAATAGAGTTGGATTAGATTGGAAAATGTCTTAATGGATGGTGAGAAGGCAGCAAAGATATGGATATGGAAGAACTTCCTCGGTTATTAAAGGTCGCTCCGTCTAAAAGAAACGCGATTTTATTCCCTGCGTGTGTGTTTATATGTTTGTGTGTGTGTTCACACTTTCACACGTGGACGTTCTCTCTGATAAATGCCTTTGCTGGTGAACTTGATAGACCACGCAGCTGCGGTGGAAGGAGCGGGGGGGGGGGGGGGGGGGGGGGGGGGGGGGGGGGGGGGGGGGGGGGGGGGGGGGGGGGGGGGGGGGGGGGGGGGGGCAGCGAGAGATAAAGAAGGAAAGGGTGACAGAAAGAAGAGATCATCTTTATGACCTCTCCTCTTCATAAAGCTTATCCACGCTCGTAAATCAGCGTCCAGGAGGCCGAGGCGAGGCCTGATCTCTGTGTCCAGTAAAACGCAGCCATGGGAAGCTCTGAGCTCTGAAGTGTGGTTCCCATTTGTCTGTCCTTTGGAGCGTTTTATATTCAGCAACACTTCATCGGTGCTCGCCTCAGAGAGATTATTACAAAGACTAAAGACGGGAAGAGGGTGAGGAAGATGCGAGGGGATGGAGCGGGAAAAAATGTGTTTGTGTGTGCACTTTTATGTGTGTGTCTTCTGTTGTGCGTCCATCGACGTCTCTGTCGGTTTATTGACAGCTGGCGGCGAGACGAGTCGGCGTCCTGTCATCCGTCCAGCGCGTCTCTTCTCTGCCAGGGGAGAATGTGAACACTCATAACACAAATCCTCATGACACACACGGAAACTTACATCAGACTCATGGGCCTTGTCTCCTCGCCAGTCCAACTCTGACCTCCGCTGCTCCCTGTCTCTCCCTCCTCCTCCCTCACCTCTCTCTCTCTCTCTCTCTCTGTCGCTGTGATTGGCAGGTCCTTCGTGATCCAGCAGATACCCAGCAGTAACCTCTTCATGGTGGTGGCGGACAACAAGTGCGACTGCAGCATGTTCGAGCCCATCACCATGGACCCCGTGGAAATCATCTATATCCTTCACTGGCCAAAGACCTGAAGGGTGGACGGGAAGCGGGAAGGGGGAGGGGTGTGCAAAATATAGTCTCTTGATATCCTGGAAATCGCATGATGGTGGTTTGGATAGAAACTATAGAAATTAATAGTGCAGGGGGAAAAAAAAATCGTAAACCGAGATGGAATTCATCTACCCTCATCAAAAACAATATGAGAAGTATAAATTTTAAAGGGATGTTCAAGGGTTCAGGATGGGATGGATCACTCACTAATCTATTTTCATCATATTTATGCCCTTATTTTGAAAGCTTACAGACATGGATAATACAAGACACAAAAACAGTACCTGTAGAAATTGTAGAGGGCAGTATAAATGTACTGTATGTCTGATAATGACCAAATTGTACTTGACAACATGGTAACAAATGCACGCGGCGGGTGGGCGTGGCTATCTGAGGTTAGCACAGCGGTGTCTGTCATGGACTGTGACGGCGCAGAATGAGTTGCTAATTTTGCTAAAGTGACAGTAGTGTTGTGTCCACCACTGTTGAGTGTACTGGTGAGATTCCGTGCAGAACAATGAGCGAGAAACGTTAAGCAAGAGAGAGCAAATGACGTGATGCCTGGGAAATGAAAATTCCAAGATAATCCAAGATAATTCCAAATGACAAAGACTGGCTTGACCAAGATCCCAAGGACAATCACTTGTCCAGATGCAGATCAAATCAATAAAAGTGGACGCCATGGACGAAGAGACTCTTACAAGTTGTCCTCCATCTTAAGCTGAGTCAGTACATTTGGTCCTTGAATTTGAGGAAAATTGGTCCTGAAAAGTCTTTGAAAAGTCCTTGAATTTGATGTCAACCAACGTGTGAGAACCCTGTGGTAGAAAACAGGGAGAAGAAAGTGTTTCAATTGATGCCTGAGTTGATGAGATGCCAGAGAATCAAAACATCATCCTGTGGTCATTTTGAACTTTTAGGGTTAGAGGCTAATGTGCGGGTTAGGTTTTGCTAACTAATAAGAATCACAATCATAACCTCCTCCACCGTTGTCATGTTGGTTGTCAGAAATCCTGGACTCTGCGCTGCCCTCTCATGGATGGACAGTCATGCCAATAGCGCTCTGGTAGCTAATGTCATGCAACGCCCCGAAGCAAAGCAACGCCATTTTGGCAGGAAGCTGCCGTTCAATTTCAGAGTGATATTTTCATATACCGTGGTGTGAAGCAGGGAAACTTTAAAATCTTGTTCGTTTTATATGCTTTTATTTGCGATGTGTAAGCACTAAGGGAAAGTTTATGAGAAGATGTCGGGATACTTCAGGTCTGCAGTGTAGTCCGCTCCTGCTGTTTCCATGCTTTAAACACCAGGGGGCACTATAAGGGTCAGATTAATTCAGTCAGTCAAGTTGTGCGACTTATTGTGTGATTCACTGCGAATTCTGATGATGTGAAACTGACGCCATGCATTTGGGCCGACGTTTTTCCTGCCAACATGGCGGTGTAAACAGTCACATGACTCGAGTTTTATATAAAGGACCAAATGTTTGAAATGGACATATTTCTCTTTCTGCCTAAAGGAAGCTTAAATGAGCCTTGAAATATTTTTTCAATATACAACAAAAACCAGTTGCTAACTTCCCAAATGTCTCCCCATGGAGAACAATATGAACATTACCTCATTATCTTTATTAACTTTATAAGATAACTTTATTAACAAACCCCCCTCTTTTGTTATTGGAGCCAACTTTTTTTTCTTCAACTGTCAAAATCATTGTAGTCGATGGGGAAAAATGGAGAACATTTATTTTGCAGTTATGCTTTGGGGAGTTTGTTTGTCTTGTACCCCTTCTGCGAATGATAGAGGGTTTGGGCATTGATCTGAAACAGGAGGGATTATGTGTCCCAGCTGCTACGGGAATGTCTCATGGATCTCCAAGGAAGAACTGGAAAAGGTTGTCGGAAATGTACAGAACACCTTGAGGATGGATGGATGGATGGATGGATGGATGGATGGATGGATGGATGGATGTGAAGCCGAAGCTATAAGACAATTTCACAGGACATGCGTGCGTGTTTTGCGGTCGCCCACGCAGGGAACGGACGGTGATGCAGACGCAGCTCAGTCTCAACACATCCTCCTGTAACAACGTCCACGCGGCACGTCACAACACCTCTGTTCATTCGGTTGTGGGGTTCACACTGCACAAACCCTGCTGTTCTGTTGCCGCGTAACAAAAGAAAATCCTTTGAAAACAGTTTTTCTCCGACGTCATGCCGTGCGCAAGAATATCCCCCATATCTGTAAGTGCTGATCTCAGAGACGCACATTCCTTTCCATTATGAGCTCGGAGAATAGAGTGCAGCAGGAAAACAGCCCATTTACTGTCCGTCTGTTACTGCCTTGACTTCAGCCCCACATAATGAATCTCTTAAGTGCGAGAGATTGAAGATGCAAAAGGACAGGAGGCGTCCAGATACCTGTCACCCCTTTCACCCCGAGGTATTTGCACCACACGCTCACACAAACACATCAGTCTGCTTTCCTGAAAAAGGTTGCCGTTTCACCTTCCTGCAAACCGTTTTCACACATTTTGTCACCTGGGAGGTGAAAAAAAATAAAAAAAATAATAATAATATCAAGAGACCACGCATTAATGACACGAGTGAGGCAGTTGTTCAAGATTCAAACGAGTGTGAAGGGACCGTCTGCAAATTTGCAGCAGCAACATAACAAACATTCAATAACTTCACCATAACACAGTGTAGTTAGGGATTCTAAAATGGCTACACACGTCATGAGTCTCCAGTAGATTATACTACAGTGGCTTTGGATTAATGTATAATGATTTCTGGGAACTGTTCTTCAGAATATTAGTTCATATCATTATAATTCACTGTAGTGCCTATAAAATCACATCAAACTTCTACAATGGCTGTTTCGAATAATGTATAATGATTTCTGGGAATTTTTCTCCAGAATATTAGTTTGTATCATCGTTATAATTCAGTGTAGTGCCTGTAAAATCACCCCGGGCTTCTTCAGTCTCCTGTAGATTATTCTACAGTGGCTATTTGGAATAATTTATAATGATTTCTGTGAATTTGTATTCAAAATATTAGTTAATATCATTGCTTTAAAATAGTGTAGTGCATCAGTTTGGAAAACAACATTATTTGTCCATAATTTTTTGGATTTCAATTGGGAATAAAAACATCTTTTTCCAAATAGGTTCTTCCCTAGATGTCGCCTCCCATAGATTTCATAGTGTGATGTCAACATTCACAGCAGTTTTTCTGCCGTCTGAAGATTCCCTCTGGGTTTTTAAGGTTTTATGAGGACATTTTTTTTAAATGGGTTTGTAGGTGTTATTTTTCTGCTCAGATTCACTTGGGCATTTGCCTCAATGGAAACCACAACAGATTTTGTTTTTTTTGTACCGCTGCAGCATCGAGCTAAGTGAAGACACAGTTGACAAACATTAACCGTTGGTGATGCCGTGCGTGCGAAAAATATCGGATTTCTTACTTTTTTTTTTTTAATTTTATGCGTCCATTGCCAGTCTTGTGGTAAGAACTTAGACACTGTTTTATCTGTACAAGTTTCAGGATGTGATGTAGAAAATGTAGCCTACAGTTTAACATCTGTCCTTTTATTTCAACCTTTAAAAGCCCCCGTGTGAAAAATGTCCACGCTGATCCAGGACATCGCCCGTGACGAAATCACATTCCTGCAGAAACGATCCCGTTGAAATGCTCGACTGTAGACGTGCAAATAAGAAACACAGCTTGTATCTGTGGTTTGCAGAACCGTACAAAGGGCAACACATGTGCATGGCTACTGGCTTGAACACACAAGTTATCCGTCCTCTGCTGATTCTGCTTCAAATGTTTCATTACAACACCACTCCATATCCTTCTGTCCTCAGGAGAATTCGATGGAGTGTGGAGCAGCTGTGGCTCTCGGCCCGTCTCTGGCTGCTACGCTGCTCTGCATCCTCCCGGCGCTGTTCCCCAGGTGACCAGCGCTAGCCACGCCTCCCCATCCAGCGCTCAACTGGGATCGGCTTGGCTAATGTATTATGACAATGCTACAGAAGAAGAAGAAGAACACTCCTGCTGCCCTGTTTAAAACCTTGCCCACCTGCAAAGCCCTGAACCCAGAGGCCATCATCAAGAAAAGACTGACCATGAAAAACTGATAAGTTGTGATAATTTAGTGCTTTAAAGTAATATCACGTGAGCTGCACTCAGAGGAATTGGACCCTTTATTGGTAAACCTTCACCTCACCCTTCACTCCAAGTGAGTTGGAGGAACTATGTAGCTTTCAGTTAGCATCAAAACAAAACATATATAGTTTGTCCATTGTGGGTTACTGTAAAAAAACATGGGGGGTGGTCCAAAATGGCGGCTTCCGTGGAGCTACCGTTGATCCTTAGAGATATAAAAGGCTAATCCTAGTGTAATGAAGAACAATAATCCATACAAACAGGTGGTTTTACACTAATTATCTTAGATTTCTGCCAAGTGGTTATAATTTTAGCAAAATTTTATAAACTGGACCTTTAACATTTTGCAGTCAGTGTTGTTTTTGAAGGTTAACGAAGCAGTTAGTGTGTGTGGTGTCATGACCGACTACATGGTAAGAGTAGTGTCCAAAGTTATTTTGCCAAAAACTAAGACAATTGTCACAGTTTCATTGACTGGTGCTCGCGCAGGGAATCTGTCCCCCACCTCTATGTCTCCCTTGTTTGTTACAACGCCACCTACTGTTTCATGCCCTGCATTGCTTGATGTATGTAGACTAGGCCTACGTAGGACAAATGTGAAGTCTTAACTACTAGCAGTGTTGTGGACACTGTCCACTGTCTCTGTCCACTCTGTCGTCGATATGAGATTCCATGCAGAACAATGAATGGGTAACGTTCAGCAATGTCTGGGAAATGAAAATTCCAAGATAATCCAAGATAATTCCAAATGACAAAGACTGACTTTGACCAAGATGCCAAGGACAATCACTTGTCCAGATGCAGAGTGTCCTGCAAATCAATAAAAGTGGACGCTCCTACAAGTTGTCCTCGATCTTAAGATGAGTCAGCACATTCGGTCCTTGAATTTGAGGGAATTGTTCCTGGAAAGCCCTTGAAAAGTCCTTGAATTTGATGAACCCTGCTAATATGTCCTCCAACTGTCTTCTTCCACAGTCCACAGACACTGAAATGAGACCAACAGAAAGTAGCCATTGCTCTAAGCTAACCTACTGCAAAACAGTGAGTTAGACTGTTAGCTTTCAACGGCTGGCGGACCTGTCACGATGCTAGAGGTGGCTATCGGAGGTTAGCAGAGCAGCATCTGTCATCGCTGACCACAAAATAAGAATTGCTAAAGTTGCTATGGGAGAAAAGAAAACATCTAGTCTGAGATCTCTGTTGTGTAGCATGTAGTTCTGCTATTTCTTTTCAGCTACTGTAGCTAACAATCACCTGACCGTGCTCTCGCTCGAGTCATTGTCTTGCAGCAGTTAGCTTAGCAGCCTAGTATTAGCTTAGCAGTGATGGCTAGTCTGGGTTCCTCTCATTTCGGTGTCCTCAGACCGTGAAAGTGAAGGGCTAACGCAGTTTGATTGGCCGACAGATCCGCAGTATGATTCAGTTCATCTAGCCACGACTTTTCAGGATCAGTTGGCCTTTAAAGGGCCATGCCACCTGTTTAGTGACCGCAGCATGTGAGTGCAGCGTCACCACTAAGTCCGTCCAGGTCAGCGCTGTGGGCGGGGCTCGATAGGTGGGCGGGGCTCGGTAGGTGGGCGGGGCTCTGTAGGTGGGCGGGACTGGGCGTTAAAGCCACGTAACACCAGTGTGACGAGTCACAGACGACGCACCTTTTCATGGACAATAATGATTCCAAGGATTTAAAATAATAACAATAAAAAATAATACTGAAGATGAAGATTATATGTGGATGGGATTGTAATAATGTTTGTCAAATAATCATTGGACCATTTTCCTCTTTTTTTCCATGTTGACAAAAGAAAATCACTTGTGGTATAAATGTCTAAGAAGAAAAAAGAGTTTTTATTTACGATTTGCAAGTGGTACCCATAAACTGTGACTATGAGATTTTGGAGTCGTCTGATGTGAGTGGTTATTAATATTTTGAGCTCTTGCCTTATTGAAACGGTCTTGTTTGAGTACTTTTGAAATAAAACGATGTTCAAAATTGATTCTGTCGTTGAACTGTTGCCACGATTTGGGCGAATTGGAACAATGGACTCATTTTGAAGGATCACTTCTCATCCCTATAGATCGTTCTATTGTTGTTGGCAGGGTCGGCTGATTAATACGGTATCCACTGAAATAGTCTGAGGAATGTTTGGCCGCTTTTCGGGCCTCTGTGAGTTGTGTTCTTGTGTGTGTGTGTGCGCATCTGGTGTTGTGTTCTTCTATCATTCGTGCACGCCCTCTGCCCCAGAGGCTCACCCCCCCCCCCCACGAAGAGAGACAATAAAGACCATGTCGCTTGAATCGAAGGCCAACCACAACATACATCTGTATTTATTTAGGATATAGACACAAACAATCAGAATTTCTGACAAACTTTCCCATTTGCACATGTCGGCATGAGCGACATTAGTCGCGAGGCTCAGCCAACTCTTGTATATGGTTTAAGTAAAAGGAAGAAACACAAAAAGAACAACAAAAGTTTTGTGTTGTTCCCAGAAGGAGGCGACTCTGCTGTGGTCTCCACGTCAACGCCGAGCTCCGTGTGTTCATGCTTCATATCTCTGCCTCTTTCCCCGCCTCTCTGCTCTCCAGCTTTACCACTTCCTGCTCCGCTGATGATGTCGTTCTCACCGCCCCGGCGGTCCACAACTCCCTTCCCGGACGGTTTCGCCGTCCTTATCCCCCGAGCGGAACTGTCCGACTCTCTAATCATTGTCAGCTCTTCCTGCTCTTCCTCTTTTATGCTCCAAAGACTCCCTGACTTGCTGATGGGCCATTTATCACTGCGTAATGGGGTCGAGGCTGTTTTGAGTCAACAGGCCTCTAATCCATTTCTGCAATTCCTTTGCATTTGCCAGATGAGTTATGGGGAGAAGTGCATCCAGTGTGTGTACACAAGCCAAAGCAATCTTCTTTCTGGGGAGATGCCGTGATGCTCCTCCCCGCCCCCCCAGTGCCACACCGGGGTCCTGCGGGTGATAAATGCTCGTCTCATGTTTGCTGGAAGCTGTTTCCCTCACAGGTGGAGGAAACATGAGTCACACAGATGCTAAAAGTCACCCAGACGTGCACGGACACTTTATTCCGGGTTTCCGACCGCACACGGCTTGTGTTCATGCAAACGTCACGCAGGTGAAAATGTGACTCAGATTCCAACATGAGGGAAGACTGAAACCATGAAGTGTGTTTTTGGAGACGGAAACAGGGAGACAAAGGGAAGGAGGTGAAGAGATTAGGTTGGATTAGCCGTCTGTGTCAGGGCTGCTGTGATGGTGATGTGATGTCTGCCATTATGGGGTGCCCTTTAAAAACGTTCTGTGCTGATGCTTGGACACGTGTTCTGACTGATGAAACACGGGCCAAGCAGTGACGCCTTCACCTCGTAGCATCTTGAAATGCTTAACTTGCTAACGAGCAAACTTGAAGCCATTCGCTTCCTTCCTCTCTCTGAAAGATCCATATAAACACTAAACAAAAGGAGCATGAACGTCATTTGTCTTTTGTTTCAAGTTTTTTTAAAATGACTGTAAATAGACATAGGTCATTGAAAGCGAAGAAAGAAGATCAGTTGATATTAAGGTTCATGCCCTGCATTGTTTCATGTACGCAGACGAGGCCTACGTAGAACAAACATCCAGCGGTAATTACTAGCAGTGTTGTGGACACTGTCCACTGTCTCTGTCCACTGTTGACGTGAGATTCCAATGAGCAAGTGACGTTAAGCAAGAGAGAGCAATTAATGTGATGCCTGGGAAATGAAAATTCCATGATAATCCAAGATAATCCCAAATGACAAAGACTTGACCAATGACTTGACCAAGATCCCAACGACAATCAGTTGTCCAGATGCAGAGCGTCCTGCAAATCAATAAAAGTGGACGCCATGGACGGAGACGCTCTTACAAGTTGTCCTCCATCTTAAGCTGAGTCAAAACATTTGGTCCTTGAATGTTAGGGAACTGGTCCTGGAAATTCCTTGAATTTGGTGTCAACCAAGGTGTGGGAACCCTGCAATACCTTAATTAACTTGAATAATATTATTGAATGTTGCATTTTGTGTCAAAAGTCATGGCAGACATATGCAAATATTGAAAATGCTGCTCCGACACTACAAATCTGTGGCTGCTGGTGCAAATCCCATAGGCTGAAAGGCAGGGTACACCCTGGACAGACCGGTCCATTGCAGAGCCATATTCACACGTACGGGTAATTTAGAGCGTCTAATTGTTGTAATCCCCAAATCTGCATGTTTTTGGACTGTGGGAGGAAACTGGAAAACCCAGTGGAAACCCACGCACACACACGAGGAACATGCAGACTCCGTGCAGAGAGGCCCTTGTTCTGACCAGGTCGTGAGGCAGGAGTGCTAACCACTACACCAACCGTGTCAAAAAACCTCTCCAATGGTCGCCACGTTTGTTGATGCCTGCAACGTGGCGCTGCCCCCCGGAGGAAGCATGGCCTCACGTCTGTACTAACGTAAAAGACAAAAGGCGTAGTGATGAAGATAATCTGTAGGGCGGATATAAAACACGCGAAAATTTCATATAAATGGGATTCATGATTAAAAAGAAAAAATATATTTCAGCCACAAAGTAAAGACCAAACTCTTTTGATCCAAGTCCATGAAGAGACTTTAAGGTGTTTAAGTAAGTGAAACCTCACCGACTGTGTTGTTTTCACGTCCACATTCCTTGGTCTCTGCTGTTTGTGGTGAGGAGGAGTCGCCGATCGAACCCCAACCCCACGACACAAAGGCCCTGCAGTGGAAAACACAGCCATCCATCAGCGCTCGCGCTCCTCTAATCCTGTTTGCTCTCCATTATCCTGACTACATGAGGGACCTCCCTCGCTAACGTGCCGGAAGACAGATGACATGCACACGCGCACGTGTGTGCACACGCACACGTGTGTGCACACGCACAGTCCACGCCAGGCATTTAACTCGCACACACACACACACAGGCGGTCACCCAGAGGGCACAGCTTTTGGTGTTACCTCCAGTGGAGTGGAGAACAGTGGTGGTTTTGCTTGAAGACCACAGATATGTTGAAATGATTCGGCGCGGCTGAGCCCCACCAGGACCACACACACACACACACACACACAGGCCCGGTGACCACAACACGCCACAGTCAGGACGAGCTGGGAAAACACACGGACCGTTCTCATGCGGCATTCCACAGGGTGAGCAGCAAAATATCGGCCGCTGAAACTCACTGTGTGCATCCACTCTCACGTGTTTTCACAAAGGATAAGTTTTCCACTAGTGAATAATTTTAGAGAAACAATGAGAAATGGAGAAAGGGTTTATTTGCTCAGCTTTATGTTGTGAACTGTATAAATGTGGTAAACCTTCATTTTTACAACAGCATTTTCACTTAGGTTTTCTAAGAAATTCTCTAATTATGAAAAAGGTTAGGATAAAATCATTATTTGCTTTTTTTTTCCTTATTCTGACAAAATTAATTAATTAAAAAAATGAAATTAATAAAGACACAAGATTTTAGAACGGATTTTAACCACTGACAGAAGACTCGACTGATCAAATCTCCACCAGCTAAAATATAACATAATATGTCTGCCTTATCTAGTAGTTCCACAGTTGATTTTCTCACTGGAAACATACGATTTTGCTTTTGTAAACCACTCACTCTCCCACACCAAAGTCCATAGAGAAAATCAGCAATGTTTACATCACAGCACACAGGAGTTGTTGATCCACTGCTGCCTCCATCACTAAGTTCAAATGTCTTATTTTGTCATTTCGGCATTAAAATGATTTCCTTTACACTTAACTTAGTGACACAAAGTGACCACACGAGGCAGCAGTAGACCAGCAGCTCCTGTGTCCCTGTGAGCTAAAATCACTGATTTTCTCTATGGACTTTGGTGTGGGAGAGTGAGTGGTTTATTGCTGTTGACCTGTCTCACACCGGTTTACTGATTGGTGGAAACAGAACCTCACAATGCAAACATGTGGACAGAGGACAGTGGACAAAGGTAATCAAAACTTTATATTACTTTATTTCCTTTTCTAATTAACCATTTTTCACTTCATCTGTACTGGTGATATGTCAAAAAAAAACAAGGTAGTGTGGGAGAAAATGTAGTTTTTAGTTTCTGGTTATGTCATTTGTTTTTTTATTTCTTCTTTTTCTTTTTTTTTTTAGCTCTGTCCTTGTTCACCTCTGTTTTTTTCCTGCTGCCCTTCATGACCACACGTCCAGCAGCTGCAGCGGTGATGATGATGATGATGATGATGATGACCAGACCTCTTGACCACCTCACCCAAACACACACACACACACACACACACAGAGGAGGTGAAATCTGACCCAAACCCCAAAGACAAATTTGTTCCTGCAGGTGCCAGAAGACACACTGATGCCAAGATGGAGGGTGCCGTCAGAAAACACACACACACACACACGCATGCACACACACACACGCATGCACACACGCATGTACATGTAAAGACTCGGTGGTGACCCCATGCTGTGACAGGAAGAAAAGTCTTTCATACTTCAGACTTCTTGGGGAGTTTGAAAACCTGACAGCTGAACTAATACTGTGTGTGTGTGTTCTTTTATTTCAGGCTTTGTGAGGACCAAACATTGTGTAAACACCTACAGAGTGAGGACATTTTGTCTGGTCCTCACTTCTTTAAAGGGCTTTTTCAGGGTTAAGACCTGGTTTTAGGCTTAGGGTTAGAATTGGGTTTTGTGTGTGTGTGTGTAGCTGGTCTTCCTCATGTTGTGGGGACCTAAATGTGTCTCCACACTCACATTATGGGGACTTGTCTTCCTTATGGGGACAAAAATCAAGTCCCCATAACGTAAATGACTCCATTTTAAGGTGAAGACATGTTTTAAAGTTAGGCTGAGGTTAGGGTTAGGTTAAGGTTAGGGTCAGGGTTAGGACACTAGTAATTATGGTTAAGGTTAGAGGAAATGAATGGAAGTCAATGGAATGTCCTCTGAAGTCATGGAAACCTGTATGTGTGTGAGAGAGAGGAGAGAGAGAAATTGTATCTCATTGTTTTGCTGCTATTATTAGTCGTAGCCTGCAGTGTTCAGTGTATATACAGTTTATATACACACACACACACACACACACAGTGTATTTGTGATGGTCTTAAATTCCCACCAAACATAAATCACAAAAACCAGAACAAATCAAAACATTCCATGTCGTGTTTGTGAAAACACGCCGAGGGCGACGTTGTCTCCACATTTGCATATTCGGTGGCGTCTTTGTAGCTGCAGCACGAGGCGGAGTTTATGCAGTTCATTCAGTTACAGATGGAAGGCGACAGTGACCCTGAAGGCTCAGATGCACTTCCTGTTTGAGGGAGCCCCCCCCCCACCCCCCCGAGCCTCACTTCTACCAATCAAAGGCTGCTTTTTTGAGTCAGGTTTGAAGAGATTGGACAGTCGGGAGCTGAAGACGAGGACAGAACAGAGTTGGATTGGAGGACAGGAAGCAACAGAGGGAGGAGGCAGAGTAGGTGGTTTTAGCGCGTCTCATAGTGTCTCAACCTGTCTCAACCTGTCTCATAGTGTCTCAGCGTGTCTCAGTGTCTCGGGGTCGGGCTGTCATTCCAACTTCAGAGGAAAGTCCAACCTAACGCTGTAAAGTCTCCATGACATCATAAACAACATGTTAGTGTTTTAATCTCTTACATGTTGCTTCACATGTCACTACGTTTCATCCAGGTCCTGAGAACTGCTGATCAACAACGGTTAGAGAAATGACAATTTCATCCAGGATTCTGAGCTTTTATTCTGAAAATATACAAACAGACTCAAAGAGATCGAAGTTTTTTATGGAGAGTAAATGTAATATCTAACTAAAGTATAACTTTTAACATTCTATTCTCCATGTCTGACACATGTTGGTGTCTTAAAGAGGTCAACGTCCACATTATCACCAGGACACTAGCGTTAGCTTAAGACAGTTTCTGACTGGAGACATTTTAAGCAAATTTTAGTTACTTTTTTAGTTCCTGTTTTTAAACCAATACATTTACTTAATTTGTTTTTTTTTTTTTTTAAAAAAGAAGATTTGAAAAAAAAAAAATCAGGTTTTTCCTGATGAAGGTTTGATTTTTGACCCGATATTCAGCTGCTGGTCCCGGGTCGACTCATCAGTTTGGGATCCCCAGGACGTGCAGGTCGTGGACGAGTTTGACCGGACGCTCTGAATAGACTGTAGACTGACTGATGGACAGACGACCTGTCCATGTCCATGGTCTAACCCACGTTCTGGCCTTTGGCCCCAGCTTCCTCCTCGACCCTCGACCCTCGAGACCAAGCCTAACTGCTCCATTCGTCTGTGAGCTGTATGAATGGGTGAGTGAATGGGTGAGTGAATGGGTGAGTGCTCTTTAGGACGAGGACAAAGCGCTGAAAACATACAGGCCGTGGGCTGAACCGTCGTCCTGTGGTCACAGAAGACGACATGACAAGGCTTCGACCTCCCGTGACTTATATTAGGAGGAATAATTACTGATGTCATCACGTGTGTGTGTGTGTGTGTGTGTGCGCGTGTGTGTGTGTGTGTGTGTGCGGTCAGAGGGAGTTTCCCAATACCTTGTCACATAATATCCGTTCAAATTGGATTTTTGGAAACAGTGACTGTTCCCTGTCTCCCTCTCTCTCTCTCACACACACACACACATACACAGCGTCACGTGACGATGTATGTTTGGCTCTCAGCTTCACGTGTTAGAACCGTCACACGTCTCATCAGCATGTTTGTGTTGGACTCAGTGAGTTCAGGATTAGTTACTGTTTTCTTCTTCTTCTTCTTCTTCTTCCTGTAGGTCATAAATCCTGCTGTGATGATGATGATGATGATGATGATGATGATGAAGGCAGAACATGTGGTGTGGTAATTGATTTTTTTTTCTGGGTACACGATGTGGTTCCATCAAAATTTTATAGACATACTTGTATTTATTCAGTACAAGTCAATGCAATGTCCTCTGTAGTCATGGAAACCAGTGTGCGTGTTTGTGTGAGGTCCAAAAAAAACAAAAAAACAAAACTAAACCTGTGCAAATCAGACATTTGGTTTGGTCCTCACATCTTTAAAGGGCTTTTTTGGGGTTAAGACCTGGTTTTAGGGTTAGAATTAGATCAAGGTTAGGGGCTAGTGAATGCATTACGTCTCTGATGTGTCCTCACTAAGACATAAAAATGTGTGTGTGTGTGTGTAGGTGGTATTCCTTATGTTGTGGGGACTTGTCTTCCTTGTAGGGACAAAAATCAAGTCCCCATAATGTAAATGACTCCATGGAACCTGCTGAGTCATCTGATACTATTCATGACACTGCACAACAGAACATAATAGGTGTGTGTGTGTGTGTTTTCTTGTATTTGTTGCCTCTTCAGGACCTTTTCTGTCGTAAACACTGATCTTGTCAGGACCAGTAGTCCTCATGGAGACCAAAACCTGGTCCTAATGAGGCAGAACTGGTTGTGGTTATAGGTTAAGGTTAGGGTTAGTCATGAACTAGTTAAGGTTAAGGTTAGTGGTGAATGGAAGTCAGTGCAGAATCAAATAGTTGTTTGTTATTTGGTTTATTCATTTAAATCAAACATTAAAACACACTTTTATCATTTTATGTTTCCAGATTTGATTCGTTTGGATTTTGACTGGATTACACTGGATTGGATGGGAATACATTAGACTGGATTGGATTGGGTGAGATTAGATAAATTCAATTTAGTTTAGATTACATTCAATTTAGGTAATTTAGTTTAGCTTGATTTATATGAGAATATTTTAGATTGGTTCAGATTTACAAACATTTAGATGAGATTTATTTTGACTTTTTTATTACATTAGATTAGGCTGGATTAGATGAGATTAGATACATTCAGTTTAGTTTAGATTATACCTGAAATTCTCAAGTATACATTCTTAAATTCAACTTAATCAAGAAAATATTTCTTACAAAACAGAATTCCTTTGCTTGTGTGAAGTACAACTTTCTTAAATTAATTTTTAATCATTTTAAGAATATCTGACTTATGTTTTTGCTGTGTCATTTCTACAAGTTTAGATTAGGCTGGATTTGATAGATTAGATAAGATCAGTTCAGTTAGATGTGAGTAACTCCATACATTTGGATTATATTAGAGTTATTTTCATAGTTTTTTATTAGATTAAATTATACTGGATTTGATGAAAATTGTTGAGTTCACTCTGGATTAGATTAGATTTGAATAATTGACTTTAGATTAGTTCCTTTTATATAGGGTACATTTATTTGACTGTTTTTTTATTCCATTAGATTAGACTGGATTAGATGAGATTAGATACATTCAGTTTAATTTAGATTATACCTGAAATTCTCAAGTATACATTCTTAAATTCAACTTAATCAAGAAAATATTTCTTACAAAACAGAATTCCTTTGCTTGTGTGAAGTACAACTTTCTTAAATTAATTTTTAATCATTTTAAGAATATCTGACTTATGTTTTTGCTGTGTCATTTCTACAAGTCTTTTGTTTAAACGCGACTTTTTCCACCTTTGTCGAGAGTAAAACTTTTATATACGCTGTATATGAGGATTTTAATCTTCTGTTTCCACGTTTTTAATGAGTAGAAAAGGGACTGATCTATAAAAAACAGTGGGAGAAGAGAAGGGAGACGAGGGAAGATCCACACTTACGCACATTTGAAAGCTAACGGGTAATTTTCACTGCTCAGAGCTGAGAGGATTGCTGTCATTTTCCTACGAACTGTCACCGTTTATAAAATGTGAGGAACAAATTGCACACACACACACATATGTTTGTGCTTCTATCAAAGTGAGGACCCTCATAGACAAATACATTCTCCAGCCCCTTACCCTAACCTTAACCATCACAACTAGATGCCTAACCCTAAAACCAGGTCTTAACCCTGAAAAAGCCCTAGAATAGAAGTGAGGACCAGACAAAATGTCCTCACTTTGTCAAAATGTCCTCACTTTTCAAAATGTCCTCACTGTCAAAATGTCCTCACTTTGTCAAAATGTCCTCACTTTTCAAAATGTCCTCACTTTTCAAAATGTCCTCACTTTGTCAAAATGTCTTCACTTTGTCAAAATGTCCTCACTGTCAAAATGTCCTCACTTTTCAAAATGTCCTCACTTTTCAAAATGTCCTCACTCTGTCAAAATGTCCTCACTGTCAAAATGTCCTCACTTTTCAAAATGTCCTCACTTTTCAAAATGTCCTCACTGTCAAAATGTCCTCACTTTGTCAAAATGTCCTCACTGTCAAAATGTCCTCACTTTGTCAAAATGTCCTCACTTTTCAAAATGTCCTCACTGTCAAAATGTCCTCACTTTTCAAAATGTCCTCACTTTTCAAAATGTCCTCACTGTCAAAATGTCCTCACTTTTCAAAATGTCCTCACTTTTCAAAATGTCCTCACTCTGTCAAAATGTCCTCACTTTGTCAAATGTCCTCACTCTGTCAAAATGTCCTCACTTTTCAAAATGTCCTCACTCTGTCAAAATGTCCTCACTTTGTCAAATGTCCTCACTCTGTAGGTGTTTATACAGTTGTTGGTCCTCGCTCTGCAACAAACACAAGAACACACACACATGTGACCTCTCAGTGTCACTGCAAACATCTGCTGTGGTTCCGCTTCTGTCTCCTGTCCTGTCTCCTGTCCTCGTTTCCGTTTCCGGTGACTGTGAGTGCGAGTGGTGCGGAGTGTGAACCGGTCTATCTACTGTTTTCAACTGCGTTATCAGGTAAGAGAGTTTCTTTATTTGTGTTTGAGCAGTGAGCGGTGTCGCATGGGAGTCGTGGCGTCTGAGACCCCGCCTCCGACCATCCGGCGTGGTGTACGCGTAGCACCTCCGGACGGTTCAGTCCCGGTGGAGGATGTTCTCCCGGCGGCAGGTGAGCGAGTGGGACACGACAACATATCGTATGCCTCGCGCATGAATAAGGCTGTTGTCGTGCTCCTGAGAAGCGAGGCTATGGTTAATCACCTGGTCGAGAGCGGTGTGTTCATCGGGGACCTGTTCGTGCAGGTTTCCCCGCTAACAGCTCCCTCGACACAGATCACTGCGTCCGGGTGTGGCGGGTCCTCGGCGGGCGCGGCCGTGATCGGCCCGTCCGCGACTGGCGCGTCCGTGGTTGATATTGAGCCTTGATATCAATATTGACCGGAGCTGTTGTGTCCCGAGATGTTAATGATGTGTGTCTCTGGATCAGGAAAAGGCTTTTGATAGGGTGAATCACTCATATTTGTTTTCTCTTCTTAGGGCCTTTGGTTTTGGTGATGGGTTCATATCTATGTTAGGTTTACTTTATCACATTGCACAGTGTTTGGTGAAAGTGGGGGCGGGGCTGAGCAGGCCGATCCCTATGCAGCGGGGCATAAAGCAAGGTTGCCCTATTTCTGGGCAGCCATATACTTTAGCAATCGAGCCTCTGCTGTGCAGGATGAGAGACCAGCTCAGTGGGTTTTCCATGCCTATTTATGCAGATGATGTTAACATCTTTATTTCTAGTCAGGAGGACGTTCGGGGTCTGCAGGACACTTTGTCCCTATATGAGAAGGCAACTTCTGCACGGGTGAACTGGGCTAAGAGCGAGGCACTATTGCTGGGTCAGTGGGGTGATCGGGCAGTCCCCAAGCTGCCTGGAGGTTTGAAATGGGGGAGGGAGGGGCTAAAGGTGTTGGGAGTTTAGGCACTGAGGTGTACAATTTAAAGAACTGGGAGGGAATCAAGGAGAAAGTGTGCGCTCGGTTGTCTAAATGGAATTGGTTGTTTCCCCAGCTGTCATATAGGGGAAGAGTTCTGGTGGCCAATAACTTGGTTGCCTCGACTCTCTGGCATAAACTTCTACCTTTGACACTGCAGAGGGGCCTCATAGAGGACATCCAGAGGACAATCCTGGACTTTTTCTGGTCTGGTAAACACTGGATCCAGGCAGCAGCATTATACCTACCTGTGGCTGAAGGCGGGCAAGGACTCATGGACATTCAGTCCAGGATCGCCATCCTTCAGACTGCAGACGGCGCAGAGGCTTCTTTACAACAGTGGCCCAAGCTGGTTGGACACAGCTCGGCTGCTTTTGAGGAGAGCGGGGCGGCTGGACTGTGACAAGCAGCTCTTCCTACTACAGAAGATGGATCTTGATTTGTCCGGTCTCACCCCCTTCTACAGCTCTGTGATGCAGGCTTGGCAGATTCTGGGTTTTCATCGCACAGACAATCTGACATGTGGGTTTTTGAGGAGCCGTTGTTTTGCAATGGCTTCCTGAAGACTCCGGCCTTACAACCTGCCAGCCTGCGGTCCAGTCTTAGGAGAGTCGGCTGCTAGAGCCCTGCTTGACCCGACGCAACCCAGTGCGGCATGGGACACATTTTGAAAGCTTATTGCGGGCGCGGGCGGGAGCTGGACCGCACAATGCGGGAGCGGGCAGGTGGGATGATAAACTGTAGTCCCGCAAAATAAATATGAGTGTAAAGTAAAATATACAAATGATTATGTGCACGCATGTTTCTTTTTTTTTTTCCCCAAGCCAATGAAAAGACCTTTCATGAGAAAGAAAGCGAACGTCCCCATTTCGCGGGATTTGCGGGCAGGAGTGGGACAAAATATCGCAGATGCGGGCGCCAGCGGGAATGAAAATTACAATTTTTTTGCGGGCCCACACCCGCTGCACCTCTATCGGCTGCACTAAGCTAGGCCACCTAATTAAACTGTCTTGGTTACCCGAAAATGTTCGGAGGCAGAGAGGAGCAACATCACCTCCGCTCGGTTTTTCAACAGGGTGGTAGCGGAGGTGTGTGAGGCACTGCCCCCCCCCCTCCACTTAAGACTCTTTGCAAGGGACCAAACCCTGTGCGATCAATGGAGTGACGGCACTGACTACAGTCTGTCTGTCTCCCCTGTAGTGGGGGAGTGGCAGGAGGGAGGTGGTCAGCTGCTGTCCCTCACAACACCTCACCTGGACAAATTTAAGGATGCAGGAAAAAAAGGAACTATACCAGACCCGTGTGAAAGTCCTTCACCTCTGCTCCCTCTCTGGAGTCAGGGAGTCGGGGTGGACTGGGTTCTTTGGCCCGGGCGTTTCTCCAAAAGGCAGCTGGCGGTCCTGGTACAAACTGCCCGTGGACAAGCGGACAGCAGACCTCCAGCGGAGGGTGGTACACGGTGCAATAGCTACAAACGGATACAGAGTGCACATTTTGATCCTGGGGTGGGAGAGGAGTGTTTGTTTTGTTCACTGTCTGAAAATCTCGCACATGTTTTTGTTGAGTGTCCTAGACTGGAATCACTGTTTGCACTGCTAAAAAGACTTTTCCAGGGTTTTGGCCAACCTTCTTCTTTCTCGTCTTTGAACTTTTTATCCAGGGCTGCAAAGTTGGCCATCTGACCGACACGCAGGAACAAGACCCAGAATTCTGGGTGTGTGGACTTGGTGCCAGTTTTTGTGGGTCTGAGATCCAGGCTCAGAGTAGAACATGTCTACTGTAAAACAATGGACAAGTTAGAGGACTTCATAAATGTGTGGGCTGTGGGGGGGGGGTGTTCTGTGGAAGTGGATGGAGAGCTTTCTATCAACTTATGATTTAAGAATCGGATGAAGGTTTTGTTTGTTTTTTTTTTTTTTTTTTTTGCTCCCGTCCGTTTTTTTTGTTTTGATCAAATTTTTCATTAATTTATGTATTTCCTTGAAGTGGCCCAATAAAGGGTCTTTGAAAACCAAACCTCTCTCCTCTTCTTCTCTCCTGTCTCCTCTCCTGTCTCCTCTTCTTCTCTCCTGTCTCCTCTCCTGTCTCCTCTTCTTCTCTCCTGTCTCCTCTCCTGTCTCCTCTTCTTCTCTCCTGTCTCCTCTTCTTCTCTCCTGTCTCCTCTCCTGTCTCCTCTTCTTCTCTCCTGTCTCCTCTCCTGTCTCCTCTTCTTCTCTCCTGTCTCCTCTCCTGTCTCCTCTCCTCTCTAATGAGCCTTGCTTCCTTCCCTTCTCACCTTCCTTTCGTTGTTTCCTTCCCTTTTCTCTGGATCTTGTTGTCCTCACCTCCTTGTTGGTTTGTTTGTTTGTTTTTTTCCTTCCTCCTCCTCCTCGCCCTCCTCTTCCTCCTCATGCTGTTTTTGTTGTTCCTCCTCTGGCTTTTATTTTCTCCTCCTTCTCTCTTGATCTTATTTCCTCCCAATTATGAGTCTTTTTTAAAACCTTAATTCCTTCTGAACTAACTGAACCTCAACATCAGCTCCTAAATTACATTCAGACTGAGAGGATTGGGATTATTTCCTGTTTAACCCAGTAAATATGGTTTGTTCCTCAGAGAAACGTCCTTAAAGGGAGAGTTTGATAGAGTTTGTGTGTGTTTTCTTGTATTTGTTGCCTCTTTAGGACATTTTCTGTCATAAACACTGACCTTGTCAGGACCAGTAGTCTTCATAGAGACCAAAACCTGGTTCTAATGAAGCAGAACTGGTTGTGGGTTATAGGTTAAGGTTAGGGTTAGTCTTGATCTAGTTATGGTTAAGGTTAGAGATGAATGGAAGTCAGAGCAGAGACAAATAGTTGTTTGGTATTTAGTTTCTTCCTTTAAATCAAACATTAAAACACACTTTTAAATTAGATTAGTTTAGATTAGATAAATTCAGTTTAGATTACATTAGATTTAGGTCATTTAATTTAATTTAATTTTTAGTTTAATTTATATGAGAATATTTTCGATTGGTTCAGCTTTACAAACATTTAGATCCGATTTTTTCTGATAGTTTTTTATTAGATTAGATTATACTGGATTGGATAACATTAGATTAAACTGGATTTGATGACATTTGTTGAGTTCAGTTTAGTTTGGCTTACATTAGATTTGAGTAATTGACTTTAGATTAGTTCATATTACATACATTTATATTAGATTAGATTGATTTTGATAGATTTTTTTATTAGATTAGATTAGAGTCGATTACTTCATGGATTCCACACTGGGGAAATTCAAATGTAGTTAAAGCTGCATAAAAGTCACAGGTGAACAAATAAAAATAGAACAGGAATGAATTATTATTTAAAAAGATAGTGCACTTTAATGAGAGTCATTAAAATGATTAGCATCATTTACATAATACACTGTAATATAAATTACATGCAAAAATCACTACAGTCACGTGACACTTGTATGTGGTTAGGTTTGCTCCTCAGAGGAAACCTAAACTTAAAGGGATAGTTTTATTTTTTTCAAACTGGGTTTATATGAGGTGATGTGGTTGTTACATACGTGTGATGTCGCTCTGTGTGTGAATCGTGACTGGTGACCGAGGACGACAGGCAAAAGTGGTCACACATGTGCAAAGTGTGACCACTTCCTGTCAAAAATATTTACAGCAAGTTCAAGGATTTAAATTAATGTTATATTACGTTCTTATATTATTATATCTCATTTATTATATTATTATTATATTATATATCATTTTATTAGCTATTTTTATAAAACAAATATATATTTTTTTTAATGTAATCTATGATTCATTTAGTAGTTATTCTTAAAATGAATACACTTTTTATGTTATATCTCATTTTATTAGTCATTATTAGTTATTTTATTATCGGACAAATTTGGTTTTTTTATGTTATATTTCATTAATTTTGTAGTTATTCTTATTAGATAAAATGTTATCTTTGCTTTAATTAGTGTAGCTGAGTGTTTATGTTCACCTTTACTGTGCAGCTAAAAACAATAGGATCCACTTTATTTTTCTTCATACACAATAATCAATCTTACATAGCACCATTTCCTTTCAACTTGGAATTTCAAAATAAGAGACAATGCCGTTTTTACAATTTCTCGTATTAAAGTTTTGCCATAATGCTAAATAATAAAAATAGCTCACAGTCTTTATCATGTAAAGTTAAATCCACATTTTTATATCTTATGTTCTCTCGTTATTTTTAGTGTTAGTCTTCATAACAGGAAGTACTCAGACTTTGCACATGCGCAGAACAAATCCTGATACTTATAAAATAAAATACACAATTTTATAGCGTCTTCCGTTGTATTAGTGAATTCCATACATTAACAGTGTCACACTTTTGCACATGAGCAGATAATGACATGGAGTTTGCATGTTCTGCCCGTGAACATCCTCACAGTCCAAAAACACGCAGATGTTAACTGGTCACTCTAAACTGACCGTTGGTATGAGTGGGAGAGTGGATGGTTGTTTGTCTCTGTGTGCTGACCCTTCAGTGGACGGATGACCTGTCCACGGTGTGACCCCGCCCCCCCCCCCCCCATGCCCCCCCCCCCCCCCCCCCCATGTCACCTGTGATTGGCTCCAGCCCTCAGGAAATGTTCTGGAACTGTCTTCGTCCACAGAAGATCACACAAACAAACTCATTTTATTTATTTCTGAAATCCCTGATAACTCAGCGTGTGAAGAAACACGTTTGGCTAAAAAACAGGCCATAGTTTTAAAATCCCGTCGGGAACTTTGAAGAAGCTCCCTGATAGAAAACACATTTTCCTGTGTCGAAGGTTTCGACAAAACCTTGGTCGTAAAACACCCAAGGAACGTCCTCGCGCTTGTGCAACAAAGAAGGTGGTGATTTTAACAGCCGCCGATTTTCAACACCACACAAACAGTATATGCACTTTAATTGTTGAGATTAGGATTTTTTTTTAAATCTCTTTATATTATTTATTCTCCTGGAGTAATTGGATCAGTAAATCAGAATGACATTTTTTCTCTGGGCTAATGTTTAGTTTAGTTAAGTCCATGATGTTTATACACATCTGATTTGTCTCACAGAACGCGTGACAGATGAGGCGGCGCCCTCTATTGACGAGCCACCACTGGTGTTTAATCTGTCCAAAATAGCTGGTCCTTTTTGTCTGGTCCTCACTTCTTAAAGGGGATTTTTCAGGTTTAAGACCTGGTTTTAGGTTTAGAATCGGGTTTAGGTCATGGTCAGGGTTAGGATCAGGGTTAGGGTTAGGCATCTAGTTGTGATGGTTAAGGTAAGAGTAAAGGGCCAGAGAATGCATTATGTGTATGAGGGTCCTCGCTTTGATAGGAGTGCAAGCACGTGTGTGTGTGTGTAGTGAGGCTGGTGCAGCTGGAGCAGAGCGAGAACCAAAGTTAGTTGATGATATGTTGCTGGATCAAATCCCGGCGCAGATATACCATGTAATACATCATTTTTCATCTCTTCCAACCCGCTAAAATGTTGCCAGCGGCCTCGAAACTGACGTTTCTGCCTTTTCAGGTCATTTCTGGGTTTAAATCCGCTCCTCACCTGATCTGTCCTGCTCTGACAATCCACATAAAAAGCACAGTGTCCCCTTTATTTGCGCCTCTATCCACAATATTCCCATTATTTATTGGACCAAATTCATGAAAACACTTCATTTCTCAAGTATCGTGTTTTGGTTTCCTTCTCCTCTCCCTCCGTTTTTTTTTCCACGGACTGATATTGTTAAGTGAATCTCTGGTGTTTGATATCCGTGTGTGTATGGCTACATCTGTCAAAGTCCAAAATGAAGTTAAACGATCCACTTGGTGGTATCAGTCTGGAGTCAAAAATATTTTGTCACTCACTCTAATGGCTACACGATGCTTGGCTGGTAATTCACAGTTTTTGTAACCCGGTCTGATATTTCATATTCTTTAAGAAACAAAACAAAAAAACATGAGTCATAGACACTGACGCACCAAACGGTGGTGATATAGTGCAAGTTAGAGATTCACAAACCTTCGTCTGTGTCCGTCAATTCATGGTTTTCTGAAGACATCCTGTTGTGTTTTTTTTTCAGACAGGAGAATGATCAAGAAAACAACATATTCATTTCCCAGGTTTGAGCCTAAAACTAACCACACTCATGTTTCCCAGTGATATATCATTATCACTTTATGACGTAATAGAACACGTTTGTCACAGTAATAAAATAGAACTTTTTCTCTACACAGCTCCCCCTACAGTTTTGGAATATTTTTACGACACCAACGTAAACATCCATCCGTCGTCTACCTCTTTATGCTTCCCCTCTCCTCACCATTTGTTTTCAGCGGAACTGGCAAACAAGCCGTGGAGCCATGTCCATGTCCAAAATGTGACCGTCTGATTCTGGATGGAGATGCCGGCTCCCCAAAGTCTGAAGATGTGTTCCATGTGCTATCAATGGGATCAGTTCTCTTGATTTTATAGTTTCTTTTATTGAAACGACAAAGTTCTAAACTCTACGGAGCTGAGCAACGCTTCGTCCAATCAGGATTTAGAACTCCACAGAGAGGTGGTCAACTCAACAGAATCACAGAAAAGTTGCAGACTTTATTTTTTGGGCCAGAGTGAGATGTTTCAGTAACATTTGCAGACCAAACATTTATAGACCAGAGTTTTATACTGCATCCTGTGCGAACTGGGAATGAGGTCTGGACCTAATTTAAAGTGGAAGTCTGGTTGCTCTTTCGTCTTTTTCTCTACAGAGCTCCCCCTACAGTTTTGGAGTACACCAACGTAGACATCCATCCGTCGTCTACCTCTTTATGCTTCCCCTCTCCTCACCATTTGCTTTCAACGGGAGCGACAAACAAGCTGTGGATCCATGTCCATATCAGTCTCCAACAGTTTTCTCTCCTCCTTTTTCTCCGGTTCTACCATGATGAACGTGGAAAACGTGTGTGTGTGTGTGTGTGTGTGAAGGAATTCATTTTTCCTCACAAGACCTCCTGATTCTGAGGACTGAGCTTCTGCAAGGCTGGTTTTTCTGCTAACAGACAGTAGGGGGCAGTGGAGTCAGCCCCGGTTCTGTTAGAAAAAAAATTCAGTACCGCAGCAAAAATTGACAGTGTTTTACAAACATAGTGAATAAAAATAAGAAGGGGAACACATTTTGATAGACCAGTGTGTCTGTAGAGGTGAAGATGCTCCTTTTACACCACATGGTTACAGAAGTTGCAGAAACTTCTGGCTGTGGAAATGAGAGACGAAGCTGTGGTTCTGTGCATGTGCACAACCACACGGCAGCAGATTCTAAAAGGTGGCATGGATCTCACCCAGCGGTGTAGCCAGTACTGGGCCTGGGTGGACCAGTGCCGTCCACATTATTCACTGGTCCAGTCCAGTCCAGTCCAGTCCAGTCCAGTCCAGTCTAGTCCAGTCCAGCCACCTCGAGTCAACGAATTGCTCTTTTTATTTATTTATTTTTTAAGCAAAAAGATTTTACTGTATGTGTGATTGATTATTCTTTCTTAATTCAAATATTCCTCTGCTGGGTGTTTTTGTTCTACAATTTTCTTTTATTGCTACTTTGTGCAGCAGCTCCGTGTGCATGTGCTGTTATTCATGCATGTGCTGTTATTCATTCCGAAGTGATAATGACACAGGAATGTTGTCTGATGTTTCTCATGCAGCATGTTAGTTAACACATTACTCTATCTGCTGTTTGGGTTTATGTTTATGTTTTCCACGTTGTGCAATGAAATGATTCAGTTCCGTGCAACTGCACAGCCGATGCCGCTGCTGCTGCTGCTGCCGGCCTGAAGATTGTATACAACTTTATTAGACAGTATTATATTATATTTGTAGGCAAAGTGTTGCTGTTATTGCCTTTGCACTTTTGCATAATATAGCAAATTCAAATTATGCCTGTTTTTTTTCAGCCTGTTTATGTTTGTTTTTTTTTCTACGCCTATGTTTGAATTTTCTTCAACAAGATGGCCCGCCCACTTTTGTATTGGCCCACCCCCCCAAAAAAAAATGTTCCGCCTATGCCGCTGATCTCAGCACAACAAGACATTTAAGCATCACAGTGACTCTGACGCTGTTAAATTAGGGCAAAAATCCCACATGTGCTGACGTGTGTGACAAATAGGTAACTCTGTATTTTGCATGAACAGTCAAAGGCTGTTCCAGATTATCTCGTGTCCCCAACCACGGCTATATTGATGTCTTAAGAAAATATCTAAAGCAAATGTTATCTCCAGAACTGGTCACTGATACTTAAAGACTCTGCGGAGAATGAACGTTGGAGTGTCAGCCGAGCTTAACACCTAAGATGTAATGTTTTCATAGCGTGAACTATGTTCTATGATAAAACTCAGCCCCGTTTATTTTTGCAGACGTTTAATGAATACCCACTTCCCCCATTAATCTCTCCGCTAAAGCGGAGCAAAGATAAACAGTGGAGCTGTTAAACAGCCGAGCTGTCATGTGTGCTCGCTTCCCTTTTCACCCTCATATTCATACCTTCTTATAAAAACCTGGACGCCTGATACGCTCTCATAAAACTTGGCAGATCTGTGCTACTCTGGTTTGAGGACTTCCCTCATCTTTCTCTCTCTGTCTCTTTTTTGGAATTCACCTCCATAATTTATTTCATGCAGGAAAAAAAAAAAAAAAAAGACATCGTGGGCTCATAAATCAAAAGCACTTTATATAAAAAGAGATGAAAGCCGCCCGCATATGGGATGTTTTAGGCCACATTCTTCGCAATTCGACATGTAATAAAAGAAATATGGAATTTTCACCTCAGGTCTGTATCAATAAAACAAATGTTGAGCAGGGAATATGCTCCGCGTGCATCCTGGCATTCACACAAGTTGATTTGTTAGCCGCAAGAGTGGACGCCTGAGTTCTATCAGGCAAAGTGCAGTAACAAAGTGTGATCTTCGCCCGTGCGCAGATAATTCTCATCGCGGCAGATACAGTATATTTATATGTGGGAGCCTTTGATGACCGAGTTCCCAGAACGGGCAGGTTTATACTCCATTTTGGACCGAAAACACTTAAATCTCTGGCTCTGGACACCAACAGTAAACTCATTTCTTGGTTTCCCAAAACAAAATCTGGTTAGACTAAATACGCCGCGGCTGGGATTCTTTACGGCGACGCATACGACGTCGCTCTTTCGTGTCATATTCCCGCGATGCTGTGCAAACAAATTAAGCGTGTTCTGATGCGTGTTCTGATGCGTGTTCTGATGCGTGTGTGTGCTGTGTACACGCGTTGTGTTGAAAAACACACATGTACCTGTATAAACCTGAGGCCTCTAAGTGACGGGGGCACTTTATATGTGGCGGTGTCGTTTTTCCTTAGCTGTCACACTGAATCCGTCACCCTGTTATAAGGTTTGACTACTAACATAACACACAACATAAGTGCTGGTCGCCTCAATCCAGCGCTGACCATGTTAATCTGGGCGGCCTCTGGAGTGATCACGCTACTCTATGACAACAACTCTGTGCTACACAACCACTTATTTTCCACACAGATTCATTTTGCAAACGAAAACATTGAGCTTTTTAGTGTTTTTTTTATGTGGGACAGGTTAATTGTCCTCACCACCTGTGCTTCCTCCACCGTCTCATAGATTCATGTTGTTACCTTTAAGCTCTGGACTGTGAATCTGGAACACCTGGAAGGCAGGTTGGTGAAGCTACATGTGTGTTTTTCTAACCCTGTGGGGATCAAAACACATGTTAACCTATCTTTGTGGGGACATTTTGCCTGATCCCCACCAGGTTAATGGGCTTTTTCAGGGTTAAGACCTGGTTTAAGGTTAGAGTTAGGTTAAGGTTAGGGTAAGGGGCTAGGGAATTTATTATGTACATGAGTGTCTACACAAAGGATGCAAGACCAGTGTATTTACGTGTGTTTTTGTGTTTGCATTTGTGGCTGAATGAGGACCAAAAATCATATAAACTACACATTAAGGACATTTTGTCTGGTCCTCATATCTTTATGGGCTTTTTTAGGGTTAGAGTTAGATTTTTTAGGTTAGTGTGTGTGTGTCCCTGGTCTTCCTCATGTTGTGGGGACCTAAATGTGTCTCCACACTCACATTATGGGGACTTGTCTTCCTTATGGGGACAAAAAT
>JAFBJR010000063.1:503166-514271 GCA_016785285.1 Brachirus orientalis
ATGTCCTCTGAAGTCATGGAAACCAGTGTGTGTGTGTGTTAGCACAGGTTGATCAGAGATACAGAGGGAAATCCAGGAAATATAGATGCACTTTGAGAACCGGTTCTTGTTGAGAACCATCTCCCAGTGGCTTGATTCCTCGGAATCATTTGCCTGCTCACCTAACAATAATTCTACTATCGATTCCACCTCTGTTGCATTAATGCAATGACGTCGCATTGTTTTGTTTAGACCGCATCCAACATGGCGTCGAGGCAGAAGCGCTGATTATAGGGGAAATACTTCCAATATGCAGAAACATTGTCAGTGACTTCATTAAACATGCAATTAAAAGAAAACTCTAATAGTTGCAGAGATTCTTTTTATTCATGTGTATTATGGTTAAGGTTAGAGTAAGTCTCCAGGAAATGAATGCAAGTCAATGTAATGTCCTCTGAAGTCATGGAAACCAGTGTGTGTGTGTGTGTGTGTGCATGTTTTTCTATCCTTGTGGGGATGTCGAAAAATGTACAAACCTGTCTTCATGGGGACATTTTGTCTGGTCCACTCTAGGTTAAAGGGCTTTTCAGGGTTAAGATCTGGTTTTAGGATTAGAATTAGGTTTAGGTTAGCGTGTGTGTGTGTATCTGGTATTCCTTATGTTGTGGGGACCTATATCTGTTCACACAGTCACATTATGGGGACTTGTTATCGATTGGTAGGGTTTGGGCACTAGTAATTTTGGTTAAGGTTAGAGTAAGTCTCCAGGAAATGTATTGACGTCAATGCAGTGTCCTATGAAGTCATGGAAACCAGTTTGTGTGTGTGTGTGCGCGCGCACTTCTATCTTTGCACTGTGGTTGATTTGTGTTCTCTTGAAAACCGTCTGTGCTCAGGGGAACACAGTCATATATTACCGTGGCGGAGAAGACAACCATGTCCGTCTCATGTCTCCGTCCTCCCCTCCTTCCTCTCTACCTTTTGTCTTTGTCCTCCCACTTCTTTTCCTCAGACACTACAAGCGTGAAACGGTCCAACAATGTGGTTTAAATAACGTTTCGTGGATGTTCTGTCTGGTTTTCAGAGCAAAGACATCGAGAGACAGATGGATAGAAAGTGTAAGTCGGAAGGTTGGTGATTTAGAAAAAAAATTGCAAAAGCAACATTAGAAAATACAAAGAAATTCATATTTAGAAAAGCATTAAAACAGAGTTAAGATAAATATTACAAAGTGCGGGTTTAAAACCTGAATGCAGAATCATAAAATGCATATCATTAATGCATTTTATGTTTTACTAACCAAGAGCAGTGTTTTAAAGTCAACTATTTGACTATATTTGACAGATACCAGGTGTAAAAAAATCTGAGAACTAGAACTATAAGAACATTCACCACAAGCCAAACAAATATGAACAACACAAACAGTAGGATGCCCATAATTTAATCCACTTTTATACTGGAATAAGGTATAACAGGACAGGCTAAACTTTTAATCCCCATGTGTGAAATTTTCCTTGGACGTTCCAGTATCTGTCAGTGTCCTCCCTCTGTGTCTTCTTAGGAGGACGACTCATCTTCATGACTCTATAATGTCAAGTTGTCCAACCATGCAGAGTTACCACTGCAATGGAGGTTGGACTGAGCGTCCATCTGTACACAATGTGGAAATCTCAGACTTGTAAGAGTAAAAGTTTACCCATTGGATTTTTGTGTGGTCAATGCAGATCTTTGGAAATCAGTGCAGAAGTTGATCAATTAGGTATTTTCACCAGTCAATGGCAAACACTTTAATTTGAGGACATCCCGATCAAGCAGTAGGACTTTTTCCTCTAAAGGCCCCACACACAGTTTTCTTCCCAGGCAAACACTTTCCACCATTCCACCTCGGTCGTGTTGTTCCTCCCAGTCTCCTGTGGCTCAGAGCAGAGGAAGACCAGTAAAACCAGTCAACCATCCCAGCATGCAGAGACGCTGCAGACCTGCACAAATAACTCAGTGTCTACCAAAGAAAAAGTGTGGAGCAGTTTTGGGTCTTGTCCATCTCATCCTGCGTGGATCGTATTTCATTGTACTTCTGATGCTGATGTCAGGGAGGTTGGAAAAGATGACACACGCTATGGAGCATGTGCAAAATTTATATGGATTTTTCTATTTCTGTGTGTGCGAGCATCTGTTGCTAGTCTGTGCATGTGTGTTTATGTGAAAGCGAACATTCATGAATGTGTATGTTGGACCAGGATGTTGAGACTCTCTGTACACTGGCTTCTATAAGGTGCAGGTGTTTTCAGTCAGACCATGGTTCCTAAGTCTTTACTCGAAGGCTTTTAAGGGACTGACATTCCTTTTGGACCCGTCCCTCTGCTCTGTAGCCCAGGGGGAGACTGTGCACCGACGTAACCTGCTGAAGCCACCGAGTCTCAGAGTTTACTGTGTATTTCCACACAACTGGTTTCTAAAATGCTCTGACCAAGGGACATTGTTGGATGGTAGACACCTGCCTACTTCCTTACCTTGCTTCCTAAATACCCTACCTACCTACCTACCTACCTACCTACCTACCTACCTACCTACCTACCTACCTACCTACCTACCTACCTAGGTGCATGTACGTACCTACCTTCTTAACTTCATATTTACCTTCTTATACCCTCCTTTCCTACATACCTACCTATATGTACATACCTTTCTATGCATGTACATATGTATATTATATTCCTCCATACTTACCCGGTATGTGTACCTAACTGCCTACCCACCTTTCTACCTACTTACCTACTTTATCTGCCTTTCTGTCTACCTGTCTACACATATATACCTACCTGTTCACCCACTTTTCTCTCTGCCTACTTACCTACCTAGCTACATTTCTCTTTACCTGCCTTCTAACTACTTACTTTACCTACATTTCTCTTTACCTGCATACCTACTTACCTACCTAGCTACATTTCTCTTTACCTGCCTTCTAACTACTTACTTTACCTACATTTCTCTTTACCTGCCTTCTAACTACTTACTTTACCTACATTTCTCTTTACCTGCCTACCTACCTTTCTAACTACTTACTTTACCTACATTTCTCTTTACCTGCATACCTATCTTTCTGCCAACCGACCGACCGACCTACCAATCTACTTACCGGTGCCTCTCACTGACCTCGTGGGCCGACAGCAGACAGATTTATGTATCATGTTAACAAACTACCTCAGTCATATCTGCAGCTCTGCTCTGCAGCAGCCATGAAGAATCACAGCACGGGTGATGAGCTAAAGGCTAAACTGACAACTGGCCTGGAATCAGAGAATTAAACACAAAAACACACAGACACAGAGGTTTCATGCACTCAGACAGTGAAGCTTGTGCTTCATCCAACACCAACCTCTAACAGTGAAGCACTTGATGGAACAGCTTGTAAAAGACACATCTACTGTATGAGGTCTCACTTTTCAGGATCGGCCAGCTGCCAGTTCCATGTATTGTTTGGCGTCTCGCTTCTCCTTTTTCATTCTGGCTGTCTTCTGTATAAACAGGAAATTGTACTTCTCTTTGTTTGTGTCCAATGAATAAAAAAAATAAAATAAAATAAAAGCTTGGAAGAGCAAAAAGGGGAAAGAGGGAAGAGCCATAAAAGGCATTGGGTGATAGTAAAGCACATGAGGAGGGAACATGAAGGGAGATATTTAACATAGTCAACTAGAAATTATGTTTCTACAGAACATTTTCAATTGCAATTTGAAAGGAATGTATTTTTGGTTGGCTTTCGACCTACCTACCCACCTACCTACCTTTTTATTTACCTGCCTATGCTTCTTTTTACCTACCTACCTACCTACCTAAAGACTAACTTACCTTCCTTCCTACCTTCCTTCCTTCCTTCCTTCCTTCCTTCCTTCCTTCCTTCCTTCCTTCCCTACCTACCTACCTACCTACCTATCTAAAGACTAACTTACCTTCCTTTCTTCCTTTCTTCCTTCCTACCTTCCTACCTACCTAACTTTTTATTTAGCTGCCTAGGCTTCTTTTCATCTACCTACCAAAATAGTAACCTACGCTACCCACCCTACCTACCTACCGACCTACCTATCTAAAGACTAACTTACCTTCCTTCCTTCCTTCCTTCCTACCTACCTACCTACCTACCTACCAGCTTTTTATTTATTGTTTCTTTTTACCTACCTTGTTATTGATTTTTCTTCACTAAAATGCGCTACATAATCTATACAGAAATTAAATTAGTGCATGAAGCTTAAATCATGTAAGTTTGCTCTTGTATACCTTCCTACAGTATTTATAATATGTACCTAAGAATCAATATAAACATTGGATTAATTCTACAAGATTAAAAACAGTGGAGATAGATGAGCTTCAGTGGATTTTAAACAACGTCTCATCCATTTTACATGCAGCCTCTAAAAGTCAAACATGATTTCTGTGCCATCTACTGTTTCTGTTTCATCTTGTTTGCTGTGAAATCCGCTTCCGTTTTCTGGCAAAAAACGAAAAAAAACAAAAAAACAAAAAAAAAACAGCCGCAGTGGAAAATGTCTGTCCATTCCAAGTCAATACATGAAGTGTATATATTTTTCCATAAATGAGATAAGTGGCCTCTCAGAGCTCCGACCTCAAGGCAGACTATATGAAAGTCAAAGTATACGAGTGCTGTGGATTCGAAAACACACGATTACTCTGTATGTCAGGGATGAATAATGTTTTCCATCTCTGGAGGGTGAGAGTCTCTGGAGGACGTCACCCGTCACGATGTGTCTGGTATGTGTTTGGGTGTAAATATGTTGCTTGTCAGTGGGCGTGTGCTAACATTCTCACATTTGTGTGACAGTCTGAGGCTTAGTCCACGTTAGGTGGGTAATTTTTTAAAAAAAAGTAGCTTGTTCTGTGTGTTTTTGGCCTTTTATACACATGCAAATTCAGGGTTAGATCTCTAAAAAAAATTAATGTTGACATAGTGAAGACTTTCTATAATCTTTCACAGTGTTTTGTGTCGTGTAGACGGAGAAAACTGAGTTTCTGACTTTGTATGTTGGTCTGTTTGTCTGTTTGGCTTCCATTAAACCTGAATGGAAGCACAGAAAATAATAAAAAGTCTTGAAATATTGCATGCAAGTGTTTATGCTTGAATAAGGTGGAAAATTTGGAATATCGATAAAGAGTACACATGAATAAAAAGAATCTCTGCAACTATAACCATTTCTTTTTATTTCTTCTATGACGTCACTGACAATGTTTCTGCATATTGGCATGTTCCTGGATTTCCCACTGTATCTCTGATCAACCTGTGCTAACACACACACACACACACACACACACAGGCTTCCACGACTTCAGAGGACATCACATTGACTTCCATTCATTTCCTGGAGACTTACTCTAACCTTAACCATAATTACTAGTGCTCTATTATTTCCATCTGTATAATATGTTCATAGTACATATATCTGCTCACTCACCTGTATATATGGTCTCACCTGTACATAGGTCCTCATCTGTAAATACTGTTCATATTTTGCATACTGCCTACATACACATTATTTATGATACATGCACTTGCTGCTTATTGCACTTCTGGTTAGATGCTAAACTGCATTTCGTTGCTCTGTACCTGTACATGTGTAATGACAATAAAGTTGAATCTAATCTAATCTAACCCTAACCTTAACCCTGACCCTAACCTCAGCCTAACTTTAAAACATGTCTTCACCTTAAAATGTCATTTACGTTATGGGGACTTGATTTTTGTCCCCATGAGGAAGACAAGTCCCCACAATGTGAGTGTGGAGACAGATTTAGGTCCCCACAACATAAGGAAGACCAGCTACACACACACAGAGGACATAATGTATTCTCTAGCTCCTCACTCTATCCTTAACCATCACAACTAAATGTCTAACCCTAAACCTAAAACCAGGTCTTAACCGTGAAAAATGCCATAAAGGTGTGAGGACCAGACAAAATGTCCTTACTTTGTCAAAAGATGCTGGTCTTACATCCTTTGTGTGGACCCACATAAACATAAAAAATTCTCCAACCCCTTACCCTAACCTTAAGCTCTTATTCTAACCCTAAACCAGGTCTTAATCGTAAAAAAGCCCTTTAACCTGGTCCCCACCAGGCAAAATGTCCCTGCAAGATAGGTTTACATGTGTTTTGATCCCCACAGAGATAGAAAAACATGTACACACACACACACAGCTTCACAGACCTGTTTCAGAAGAGTCCAGATCTTAAAGGTAAAGGTGGAGTCACTTACTTTATGGGGGTTTTTGTCCCCATGAGGAAGACAAGTCCCCATAATGTGACTGTGGAAACAGATTTAGGTCCCCACAACATAAGGAATACCAGGTAAACACACACACTTAACCAGCCTGGTGCCAGAAGACATTCATCAGGCCCTCATAGTTGGGCCCTGTCAACCTCCAGCCCCAGGCCTGTAGGCCTCAATCCAGGGGCTGGAGTTCCGGGCTCCCCGCCAGTCTGTCATGGTGCTGGGCCTGAGCCAACCTTCCATCAGCTTTGATGTGAGCTGGATCACCACACGGCTCCACGCAGCTCAACTGCAGAAGGGCGGCCCCTCACTCAGCACAGGAGTTCTGCAGCAAACTGAGCGGGTCACTGAGCTACCATACACCATAGACCATAGACCATAGACCATAGACCATACACTACACACATGCATCCCCAAAACACGGCTCACGTGTTCTTTTTTATTGATGTCTCCATCATATGTGATCCTCGTTATAGAATTAAGTTAACGCTTGAAATATTTTGTATTCTCATAGGGCTTAATTGTTTGATTTGGAGGCTGTGTAGAGCTCCAGCTAATTAACATTACAATAAATAGACATGTTTCTTTTTTCTTTTTTTTTTCCAGCTCCACATGCCGGAGTATAATTTGTCAGATTTTCATCATGTGTTCGTGGAACAGGAGGCCTGAGAGATTGATCACAGCGGCAGGAGAGCAGGCGAAGGTGATGAACGGTTGAATTATATCGTGTTTTAAAGTCCCGTGCCAAGTCTCATCTGCAAAGACAGGTTTCTCTCTAACTCTCTCTCTCTCTTCTCACACATAAACACCCGCAGGCTGCCATGTTAAAGAAGAAATAACACTCACATTTACACGCCACAAAAACACGAACGTCTAACGACGAGTTGTGCAACCGATTCTGTTCGACTGTAAACAACATTCCTGTCTCTGAAACATCACGCGCTGATGAGTTGTTGCATATTTTCGATGTGATATGAATCACAGACAGTATTTAGTTCTAATGGAAACCACTGGGTTTTATTTATCTATTTACTGATTTATTTATTTCTTTTTTTAGCCGTTCTCTGACCTTGACGCCGTGAGACGAGGAAATGGTTTTAGCAAAGTGCTGGACGACGGCATCACCTCATGTCTCTGTCTGTCCTCTGCTGGTTTTATCCTCTCTCTCTTTATCTCACTGTTTCTTCATCTTCTGCTTTTACGTTGTTGTTTTTCCTTTTGTTCCGTCTTTTTTATATCCCGAGGAATGTTTCTGAGCTTCTATTTATCAGCCTTTTTTACACAGAGTCACTCATTTATAATGAGGCGTCACACAGTCACACTGTGTTATGATACAGTTTGAGTTCTTGCGATATATTTGTAATATAATGAAGATACGGTATGTTTTGATACAACATGATACATTATGTCCTGATATGTTACAATATAAAATATTACAATAGCGTGTTCAGATATGAGACAATATGTTAGTGACGTGATACGATAAGGATGGTACTATATCACTTTTTTGTGTCCGATACCAATACCGATATCACAAACGTAAGTATCGACCGATACAAAGTCCAATACAGTCGTTTTAGACTCGCAAAAATGCCTTTGCTGATTTTTATGTTCATTTTTTACAGTCAGTGCATAGTGAAGCATGAAATATATAGATTTTTGGATTGTATTGGATTTTCAATTTTTTATCTGACCGATATTTTATCCAGTGATTTTGACCAGTATTGGCCCGATACGACTCATCCCTAGTTATGATACATTTTGGTCACAATACGAAACAATACAGTATGAAATTATGCAATATGTTGTTTTTACGATATAAAATATGGTACCATACAATGTTACCCGATAACATGACATGTTACGACACAGTAAAAAAAACATTACTTTGGTAACCAGTTATAGAACGACATTGAATAAAATAAAAAATATAGATTCAGTGACTTCCTGAGAGCAAAAAAACAAAAACAAAAAAACATTTGAATAATTTTCTGATGAATAAAGAATAATCTGCCAATGCTCATTATTAAAAAAATATCACAAATATTTTTAGAGAACCTCTTATTTCATTTCATTTAGTTTATGTTCTAAATTCACAATGTGATACAATGTGTTATGTTACAAAACGACATGTTACAATATGAGTTATTATAAAATACAGACAATAAAGATGCGGTATGTTTTGATACATTGAGATTTATGTCCCGGTGTTTTATAGCATAATAATACAATGTTTAGATATGACAAAATATGTTACAATATAATGTGTTACGATAAAACAGGACACATTACGATACGTTACAATATGATATGTTCCACTACATAACAGTATTTACGATTATTTTGTTACAATACCACATGACATAACGGTGACATATGATGTTTCTGTACAACAAGACACTTCACAGTATGATATATTCCAATTTTACAGATTTTTTTACAGATGATGTCAATTATTTTTGTTTTGGCCCATATAATTTGTGATTTCCTTTTTTTCCCCCATCCATCTGATAAAATAAATTTTTTTAATGATAAATAATACAAAAAAAAAAAAAAAATAGCTTGACTTCACTAGTAACCAGTTTTTGAACAATATTTACTAAAAACAATTAAATATTGAATAAATTGAACAGGTAATAAGGAAAAAATGTAACATTTATCAAGTCTCTCTGATCAATTTTTTTTAATAGTTAGCTGATTAATTTAGTAATAATAAACCAATTCTGATTGTTAAAGAAAATGCAAATATTGGCCCAATAAATCACTACATAGTAAATTAAATACACTAAAATATCTTTTAGTGTTCCTCATTTTTCATTTTTCCTGGTTCATGTTCTACACAGCACCCATCCGCCTTCAGAACAGGTAATAAGGAAAAAATGTAACATTTATCAAGTCTCTCTAATCAATTTTTTTTAATAGTTAGCTGATTAATTTAGTAATAATAAACCAATTCTGATTGTTAAAGAAAATGCAAATATTGGCCCAATAAATCACTACATAGTAAATTAAATACACTAAAATATCTTTTAGTGTTCCTCATTTTTCATTTTTCCTGGTTCATGTTCTACACAGCACCCATCCGCCTTCAGATATTGTATTATAAACAAATAATGGACCCATTTTCCATCTGGTGTTCCGCTGCTTCCCGTCTCCCTTACGAGCCGGGTCGTAACAATCTGCGGGTGTGGTGCTAAAACAACAGCGGGGAACAAATTTGTACTGGTGCGGTGTTTTCTGAGGCAGCGTCGCTGCCAAATCCGACAAATAAACACGACATACAATACGTGGGAATATTAGGTGGCCTTTCCTAAAGCCCCCCCTCTGAGACAAGTCACAGCCAATAGGAAGTGTGAATGTTCCCCGAGCAGACAGAGAGTCTCTCAGAGCCATATTCACCTTTAAAGAGAGGTGTTAGCTTTATTGGATCTAGCAGGACATTACCTGCATATCCCAGCTATTCCATTTTTCCGTCTGATTCATTAACCACAAAGGCCTCAGTGTAAAGCCCCTGTTTAAACACCTTATTTCATTAAGTGCTTTTTAATGAGGGCACTCAGCAGGCCCGGTGTCAGTCACCAGGAGAGAAATGGCCAAAACCCTTGGAAAAATATGCTTTATTACATATTTTTCAGTGACGGTAAAAGTTACGATGGGAGTTTGTGTCGTTTCTTCTCTCGTTTTCAGTTCCATCGCATCCTGCGTGACCTTTGTTGGGGATTTGTTTGCATTTCTCTTCCCACTGAGGCAGACAGTGGAACGCTTCTCTGTTTCACGTTTGCATGACTGGGCCTTCATGCTCACTTGCAGTAATAATATGGTCCAATTACTGTGTTTGGGTTCGACACAGAGGTTTGATTCGTCTGTTTCTCGGATTTGTTTGACTTTTTTCCTGCACAGCTGCTCATCTTCACCCGGGACTTAATTCTTGGCACTCGGTGTTAAAGGGTTAGTTTAGGTTTGTGTTTGAAGTACATGCAGGTGACTGCACTCTGTGAGGTCTGGGCTGAAAAACAGCTGCGGGCCACTTTAATAAAACGAGGAAAAAGATAAATCTGATATTTAGTCACTTAAAGGCCCAGTGTGTAAGATTTAGGTCAAGAGTTTCAGACTCACATGACTTCAGGGGTCAATTAGTGTCCAGTCGGGTCCAAATTGTACAATGTCACAATAATGATGTCACATTAATGATATTTATGACAATAAAGAACACACACAGGGAAATGATTTTCATTTGGCAGAAATTGATTTATGATGTTTCTGTGTTTGTATTGGGTTAATTTCATATCAGGTACTGAATCATGACTCTGAAGTTAGTATCCAGAGTCACAGCTACCTGGTGAGTGGATGTGAGAGAGAGACAGTGTGAGGCAGTGAGTGTGAGAGAGTGAGTGTGTGAGAGAGAGAGAGAGAGTGTGAGAGAGTGAGTGAGAGAGAGTGAGTGAGAGAGTGAGTGAGTGAGAGTGTGAGAGAGTGAGAGTGTGAGAGAGTGAGTGAGAGAGAGTGAGTGTGAGAGAGTGTGAGAGAGTGAGTGAGAGAGAGTGAGTGTGAGGGAGTGAATGTGAGAGAGTGAGTGAGAGAGAGTGAATGTGAGAGAGTGAGTGAGTGAGAGTGTGAGAGAGTGAGAGTGAGAGAGAGTGAGTGAGAGAGAGTGAGTGTGAGAGAGTGTGAGAGAGTGAGTGAGAGAGAGTGAATGTGAGAGAGTGAGTGAGTGAGAGTGTGAGAGAGTGAGAGAGAGTGAGTGTGAGGGAGAGAGTGTGAGAGAGTGAATGTGAGTGTGAGAGAGTGAGTGAGTGAGTGAGAGAGAGTGTGAGAGAGTGAGTGTGAGAGAGTATGAGAGAGAGTATGA
>JAFBJR010000063.1:518975-542046 GCA_016785285.1 Brachirus orientalis
CTAAACTTTTTCTTGTGAATTCTAAACCTTTTCTTGTGAATTCTAAACTTTTTCTTGTGAATTCTAAACCTTTTCTTGTGAATTCTAAACTTTTTCTTGTGAATTCTAAACCTTTTCTTGTGAATTCTAAACTTTTTCTTGTGAATTCTAAACCTTTTCTTGTGAATTCTAAACTTTTTCTTGTGAATTCTAAACCTTTTCTTGTGAATTCTAAACTTTTTCTTGTGAATTCTAAACTTTTTCTTGTGAATTCTAAACTTTTTCTTGTGAATTCTAAACTTTTTCTTGTGAATTCTAAACTTTTTCTTGTGAATTCTAAACTTTTTCTTGTGAATTCTAAACTTTTTCTTGTGAATTCTAAACTTTTTCTTGTGAATTCTAAACTTTTTCTTGTGAATTCTAAACTTTTTCTTGTGAATTCTAAACTTTTTCTTGTGAATTCTAAACTTTTTCTTGTGAATTCTAAACTTTTTCTTGTGAATTCTAAACTTTTTCTTGTGAATTCTAAACTTTTTCTTGTGAATTCTAAACTTTTTCTTGTGAATTCTAAACTTTTTCTTGTGAATTCTAAACTTTTTCTTGTGAATTCTAAACTTTTTCTTGTGAATTCTAAACTTTTTCTTGTGAATTCTAAACTTTTTCTTGTGAATCCTAAACTTTTTCTTGTGAATTCTAAACTTTTTCTTGAATCCTAAACTTTTTCTTGTGAATTCTAATCTTTTTCTTTTGAATTCTAAACTTTTTCTTGAATCCTAAACTTTTTCTTGTGAATTCTAAACCTTTTCTTGTGAATTCTAAACTTTTTCTTGTGAATCCTAAACTTTTTCTTGTGAATCCTAAACTTTTTCTTGTGAATTCTAAACTTTTTCTTGTGAATTCTAAGCTTTTTCTTGTGAATCCTAAACGTTTTCTTGTGAACTCTAAACTTTTTCTTTTGAATTCTAAACTTTTTCTTGAATCCTAAACTTTTTCTTGTGAATCCCAAACTTTTTCCTTGTGAATTCTAATCTTTTTCTTGTGATTCCTACTTTGCTTGCAAATCTCTTTCACATGCAAATTTTTGTGTAGTGTCTCATGGGCAGGAGTTTTTCGCAAACAGATGAAAGAAACATGCTCATTGGTCAGTCTGGCTCAGAACAACAGCTTGACAACTAAAGCAGTAAAGAAGGATCACAATATGGGATTTGAATTTGAACCTTTGAATTTACAGAAATAAATTGTTGCAAATGATCAAAAAGTGATCAAAAGATTTTCATATATATATATATATATATACGTATATATATATAGCTTTTAAAACCTTCAGTTTCAGATAACTGTTCTGTTTGTTTCTTTCTGTCCTGCTGTCATCTCAGTTTTTTGCTCCGTCATTTCGAGTGACGATGCTTGTCCTGTAAATGTGACGAGGATGAAGATGGAAGAGGAAGTGGAAGTAACTGCTGTACGATACTTTAACCATAACTGGGCAGAGCGGCGCTGATGTCGGTGCAGCCCCAGGAGCCCACTTCACTGTAATCCACCCAGGATTAGCAGACTGACAGATTCACTCAGCTACTGGCTCTGACCGGGTACTCAGCACACACACGCACACACACACACACGCACACACAGAAAATCCCAAACGATGACAGAGTGAGTGTGTAAAACCTAAAAAACAGAGTTGTACTGTAGGAGAGCAGAACAGTGACACGACAGAAAAGCACAAAGCGTCAGCGTTTATTAAGACAAGCAGATCAAAATGTCAGAGAGTAAAATACTGTAAAACCTATTAAAGAGAAGGAAAACTTAATTTGGTTCCTTTCTGTTCGACATTTGCTTCACAAAGCCAGACTGTAATCCTTAAACTGTCATATGAAGGTGAATATGTTTCCACATCTGTGAGCCATAAAGCAGGATGAGCTGCAGCGCGCACGCACACACACATGCACACACACGCACACGCACATGCACACACACGCACACACACGCACACACACGCACACACACTGATCCTCCTGCTTTACATTTCTTTCTGCAATCCTCTCCTGCCATGTTCCTCTGCTTTGCATCACTATTTATTGAATCATGACTATGGGGTGTAGGGTGGTGGGGGGTACATTCGTTATTAAGTTACCGTGGTAACCACTTCAACACAGTATAAGTTAAACTTAAGGAAATAAACATTATTAGGGTAAGAACAATAGATGAGAGCAGCCCGTGTGGGTACGTTGCCCCGGCGTCGTGTCCCTCCATATTTTGTATAAAAAGAATCAAATTAAATCAAATCAAATCAAACCTACTCTGAGGACGTAGACGTTTTTTAACCTGAATAAAGGTTAAAAAATGGACATGGCTCCACAGCTTGAGTTCACCTGCTTCATTAATTTTTTACAACAGTGAAGATAGATGAAGGCGAAAAGCATGACCAGGCATTCTGCTTTAAAAATCTCATGTGAACCTGAAAGAAAAGATGATTAAGACACTTAATACAGTTCTAAAGTTTATTCACATCATTTCCTGCCAAAATGGCATTAATTTGATTGCGTAGCATTAGCTACCGGAGCGCTATAGCCCTGTTTCCACCAAGTGGCCCAGTTTGGTTCGGATCAGTGCGAGATTTGAGTTTGTTGCGCTACTTTGAACGCATGAATGGGGCGTGGTCATTGTCAAGACAGGAAATAACGTACGCCTGTCTCCCACACACACACACACACACATAAATACACAAAAGCCTCAGTCATACAGATTGAGAAACTGTGACCTCTATGTTTAACCCGTCTATTTTCAGGAGTTTCGCCCCATTGAAACAACTTGCGGTGTGAGTGGTTTCTGGTGGGAGTGGAGGTGGAGGGTGGACTGAGATAGATCTGGCAGTGAGGACAGAGACAGAGACAGAGGAGGGGGGGGGACCGGAAACTCTGTGGCGTGGACTCGTCCCTCTGATCCAGTGCAGACTGTTTGCGACGTCACGGTGCGGTGTTCCCTCGAAAAAACACAAGCCACAATCCCAAATAGCTCTAACTGCAGCTCTGCTCCCATTTTTATGCTTTCACAGTCAGAACTTTAGGGAATGGAACAAAGTTCACTTTTGCTCCGAGTCGAGGATTCTGTTGAGTGAGGCTTCTGTATCCCAACGGATATTTAAACTCACGTTTCTGAACCAAAATGACTGGACGTCACTTATTTATGTGACAAAAGAAGTGCACATCAGTGTGATTTCACCATCGCCACCAACAATAATTCCTCTCTGGCTCTGGTTTGGTCGCCACCAACAATAATTCCTCTCTGGCTCTGGTTTGGTTTGATTTGGTTAGATTTTATTTTTTTGTTGAAAAAAACACCTGGTTAGGGCCAGGTTTTTCATGATTATGTCTCAACATCACCTCTTTAAAAAACACACGCAAGACAGTAAATCTTGTAAAAACACACCAAGTGTCCTCACAACAGTGTAAAATCTAAAATAACACGGTGGATATCCATAGAAATACACTTGAATGTCCCTATAACACTGGGAAATACTTAAAAACTAACAATCTGCGAAATACAAACACACCAAATGTCCTCATGAAAGTGTAATTTTAACAAAAACACACCTGAGTGTCCCCGTAACACAGGGAAATATCTAAAAAGACAACATGTTTCAAAGTAAAAATCCAACAAATGTCCTCCTAACACTGTAAAAACCAACAGTCAATTTTTCCTCATAACACTATAAAATCAAAGAACTCACACCTGCATGTCCTCATAACACTGGAAAATCGATACAGACACAACAAATGTCCTCATGAAAGTATAATTTCAGTAAAATCACACCCGAATGTCCCCATAACATTAGGGAATACTTAAAAACACACTATGTTTCAAAATAAAAACAAACCAAATGTCATAGAACTGAGCAATTCATTAAAACCCACCTGAATATCCCTATTATACAGTACATTTTGTAAAAACACATAATGTCGCAATATAAAAAAACGCACCCAAATGTCCTCATAACACTGGGAAATCCATAAAAACATGCTGGATGACCAAAGAAACACACTTAAGTGGCCTCAAGAAACAGTAAATTCTGTAAAAACACACAAGGTCACAACATAAGAGCACATAAAAAGTCCTCATAACACTGGGAAAATCTGTGTCTGCGTCCCGAACGACCGTCTTCTGCTCAGTAAACGTCTGATGAACAGAAATTCTTCCTCAAATACTTGTGAACAAAGTCACTTTTCGACACACGTGAGACAAATTTGCCAAATGTCACATTCAGATATTTTCTCTGCGCGAATGTAAAGTTTCCCTTTGTTTGCAGAGACGTAAAATAACATCAGGTTGGTTATTGTTCACACTGGTATGTAGGTGTTTTCTCATGTCTGTAGTGATCATGTTGAACTGATGTGAACCAGATTAAAGCCCCAAAAAAAACAAAAAAGCAGAAGCAGAATTGGCAAAGGTTCAAGTTAAGTTTTCGTTCTCCACAGATGGTAAAACATAGAGAAGTATTAAATCAATATGTGCAGCCTGGTAAATGTCATCTCCTTCAGTAGAACATTAGTTCAGGCTTTTCCACAACAGGAACAGAATCAACAAAATATTTATGAATGTATAGATTTGTGGCGAGCAGATCACATCGAGCAGCTGCTTTGTTTTCGGAAAACAGCACTTGTCACGTTTTCTTCCCGAAGAACCTCAGAGGAACGTACGACGCTCGGCCACGTCGTAAATTAACATCGCCGCTTTGTCTTATTTGTATTTTTCTAAAAAAAATGTTTTCCAATTTCTGTCAACATTACGTTTATTTGCCGAGAGAAAAGCAGCTTGTACGAGGAAGAAAATGTGAAGGAAGATGGAAGCTTGGTTTACTTTTCCCACCGTTCTTTAATTCCACCTGCTTTGTCCCCAACACCGCATTTGTTCTGTTATATCAGTAAATTAAAGCAGAACTTTGCGAGTCTGTCTGCTTTTTCCACCCTTGTCTCTACAGAGCTCCCCCTACAGTTTGGGAGGACATATTTTTATGACACCACCGTAAACGTCCGTCCATTGTTTACCTCTTTATCCTCACTGTTGTAAAAACTCAGACATTTTTCCTCTGCTTCTTTTTTCACCACCTCTTCCAAGATGAATGTCTAAAACAACCCAAGCCTTGATCATATATCTGGGACCTGACTGTAGGAGTTTGTGTTTCTTGCGAGACCTCCTGATTCTGAGGACTCTGGGTCGGCGACCCTGTTCTTGTACGGCTGGTTTTCCTCTAACAGACAGTAGGGGGCGGTGGAGACAGACCTCCGTCTGGTTAAACAAGACATATAACCATTGCAAAGCTGTTAAATTAGGGTAAAAATCCTGCAAAGTTCTGCTTTAAAAATGAACTAAATTAGCCCAAAATTAGCGACAGTTAGCCTCTTTATTTTTTTGACATTTATTAACAGGCAAAAACAAATGCGACTTTCACAATGAGAATGAACTAACGAGAACGAGATGGCGCTAAATTTTGCACTTTGATATTTTCTGCTGCTTTTAAGATTGTCTCACATTATGTCCTCGCTGACTTCCTGTTGACACAGAGTACGGTGTCACAATCCACTAGTGACACCTACTGGTATAAGTAAATACTGTCTGAATTGTTTTGAAGTTGACTTCCTTTTCTAACTGAAAAATAAGATTGTGTTCTTTTGTAAACCACTCACTCTCCCACACCAAAGTCCAAAGAGAAAATCAGTGATTTTACATCACAGCACACAGGAGTTGTTGATCCACTGCTGCCTCCATCACTAAGTTCAAATGTCTTATTTTGTCACTTCAGTGTTTGAAATCCTTTGTTCAGATTTACCTCAGTGACACAAAGTGACCACACGAGGCAGCAGTAGACCAGCAGCTCCTGTGTCCCTGTGAGCTAAAATCACTGATTTTCTCTATGGACTTTGGTGTGGGAGAGAGAGTGGTTTACAAAAGTCAGTCAAATATATTCTTAGGATATTTTTATTTCAATCTGGTTGAGACTTTATCAGTTGAACCTTTTGTTAAGCTGCTAAAATCATTATGTTTTCTTTGGATGGTTCATGGTTCACAGAAACCAGCCGTTATCATTAACCTCATTTCCTCAAAAGCGCCACAAGAAGGTTACGGCGCTATCACGCTGATATGCACGTCTGGAGAATGGAAATAAGTAATGAAATTGTGGTTGGGGAAGGCGAGCTCGCACACATCCGTGGTTCACAGAAGTCTAACAAATGATCCTGCTGACTGGGCTGCAGGAGGAGGCTCCGCTCTGACAGGCGTTTGTTTGCTCAGGTTTGTTAAATGATCTGCCGCAGCAGTGGCAGCGCCTCCTTTTGTCTGAGTGTGGCTGCACTTTACAAAGTGCTCTTGCGGTGAACTGTTAATTGTGTGTGCAAACCTAAATCGCAACCTTATCACCCTGCGACCACAGCCGCGAAAAGACGTCATTATTCTCCGCAGAGCAGCCGTATAAGGATTTACCCGTATTATCTATCACACTCTTGGTGAGAGCCTGCCAAAACAGTGTTTAGAAATGAAAAGAAATTGGAACATCTGGAAGCATCTGAGCGTCTTTCTGTAAGCGAGTGTGTCTGGTACCTGTGCACCTGCGGGTGTCGTGTTTCGCCCGCCTGCTGTGCACCTGGATTTCAGAAAATCCCCTGCCGGTGTAGGAGTCACTCGCTCAGACATGATCAGAGGAGCCTCGTCCAGCATGTGTGACCTCCGTTAGTTTTACGAAACACAAAGTTGAGCAAAGGGTGATTTCATATCCGTATAAACCTTCGCTGATGACAGAAGGTTCCGATATACCGTATAAAAACCTCTCGCTGCACCTTTCCTCCTTTAACTCTTATTTTCCTCTTCCAGATTCTCTCCTGACTTCTTTTTTTTAATCTCCTGCTTTTGCATATTGGCCCATGTGACACCAATCAGAAATGTAAACACTTGTCATGATGTAACACGTTTTGTGCAAGTGGGTGCATACGCAAGTGCACACATATGGGGCCAATTGACGGGGTCACATATGGGATGTGCTCCTTAAGTCAGTATCATTTTACCAGAGTAAATATTAGTCAATGTCAGGAGCGTTTACGCTGTAATGGAAGTCCTTCAGCTCCACTTTTCCTGCGGGCACTTTTCTTGCTCCTCTCTCCGTCCCATGGGCCTCTCCTCTCCTTATTACCCCGGCTCTCATTCAGCGCTCACGTAATCTCCCGGTCCTCATTACCCAATCTTCTCCCCCCCCGTTCTCTGCATCTCCTCTCGAGCGTCGGCAGTTTCTGACAAGGCCCGGTCGTCTTCCAGACCCCCCTCCCCATCCCCAACACTGAAAATTCCCCTCTTCCTTTTCTCCTGACACACTGTGATTAATCATTCCATTAACTGATCCACCGTCACTGGGTTGTTGAGGGGGTTCTTACAATAAAACCTCAACTTTCCCCTGAGACACCAAATCTCCACGCCTAAAACAGCTGTCATCCAGTGTGGCTTTGACTCTGTGTTGCTAAAACTGCCCTCGGGTCAGGAGACGGAATGAACGAATGTCACCGGCTCATAAAAAAACCCCCCTGAACATGTGTTTGATTTTAGCACGCAGTAAAAATGGTATTGTTTCCTGTAACACATGATGAGCGCAATAGGTCTATCAAATTTGGTCAAAATCATTAGTTAGGTAACGTCATAATGGGAGGTCATGGCTTGAGGTCATGGCTTATGTGTTCAGAGCGGCTCCCTGTTTCACATACCAAGTTTCGAGCAGGTTGGTCAGTTTCCTTCTAAGTTATAGGGCATTTCCTGTTTTGTGGCGAAATGGCAGTTAAATTCAAAATGGCTGACTTCATGGTGGGTCAAGCTTGTGTTTGTAGATGTGACCAGGATCGGTCTCGTGTGTCACATATGAAGTTTCGAGGCGATCGAGTCATCTATGTCGTGGCGAATCATTGAAACTCGCCAAAATTCTGATAATTGTCGTGGCCACGCCCTTTTGATTGTGCGAAACCTTTCGCTAACTTTGAGGCTTTGATGTGTCCAGTACAATTTGACATGTTTTTTATGTTGGTGTGATAAATCGCCAATATGGACGCCAAATTCAAAATGGCCACCTTCCTGTTGAGTTGAGGCCATTGACCCAGAGGACTTTTTTGTTTGTCTTGACCTATAATATGTTCTTACCAGGTTTCGTGAAATTTGGTGCAACTATAGATGCCTGGTTCCACACTCTCTGCCAATGAAGAACACTGGGAACATTGTGGCTCATGTGAGTACAAAATCTACATGATTACCTTTCTCCTTTCTTTTTAAATATTTAAATGCATTATCATTCTCATGTAAGTAAATTTGCAAAAAAATTATTTATTACCAAAATACAAAAACAGTTTTTAATGTACTGGGGGCGGAGCTTTCATGAAAGAATTGGACACAAGCGTAGTCTACGACAGCTTTTCCAGACTTAGATAACCTGTTTCCTGAGCTCCTCCCACCAAATGAGACACTGGCTCCACCCACAGTGATACATTTAATTGCGTTCTTTGATTCTCTTCTATTGTGAATGTGAGAGTGAATGATTGTCTGTCTCGTTGTGGCCCTGGACTGGCGACCTGTCCAGGGGTGTGACCCCGCCTCTCACCCTATGTCAGCTGGAGTTAGGCACCAGCGACCCCCGCGACCCTCAGTGGAGGATAAAGCGGTAGAAAATGAGTGAGTGAGAATTCTCTTCTTTTATTTAACTCTTATCTTGAAGGCAGTTTTTTAAAGAAACCTGTCCACATGCTGCTGCTTGGTAGAAAAGACTATTTCCCAGATGGAAATAAAGCCTAAAGGAGCAGTCGGACTCTAGTTCTCTCCAAGATCACTTGATTTACACTATACAGAAAGATTATTATGGAATATATGATCAATCATGCAAGAAACTATGGCTTTAATAGAAAATAATATCTGTGAAATATCTACTAAAGTACAAACATATTTTAAATATTGAATTAAAAAAAAACAGTATCTGTAGAGGGATTTAAAAAAAATACAACGACTTATTCACAACTGGTTTTACATTTGATATTTATTGAAACAAAGTAGAACATTGAGCCAATTTGTAAAAAGTAACAAAATATCAGCTATAACACATTATGTTTAAACAAACCTCAAATTCATGGAGAAGCTTATAAATATACATAGTTGGATTGGCAGAAAGAGATTTGTCTGTTGAGAATCATCACAGGGATAGTGAGCAGTGAGCTGAGTGGTTTCTTTCTGTGGCAATGATTAACTGTGACATAAAAATGTGAGAGTGAAGCAGAACATGAGTGAGAAGTGTTCATGAAACAATAAGGTGCTTTTCCCTTTAAAAAACAAAAACAAAAAAAAACAAACAGTGAAGCCACGATTGTGAGAAGAAAATGTTACTTTTTAAATTTTAGATTCGGTGTGTTCCAGTTCCAGTTGAACTCAGAAGTCGTAGTTTCACTAAACAGTAGGAAGTGTTGACTCGAGCGCCCCCTGGTGTTGTGGTTTACTTGTTTAAGTTATTCCGGGAGCAGTTATGGCTGCTCCCAGCGTCTAACGTGTGAAAGCTGTAATGTTTGGTGCTTGATTTAACACTTGAGTCATTTTTTATGTGTCTAATTGAACAAGTTGTACACACAGTTCTTCTCCGCACAAAACATAACAAGGTTATTAAAAGAGGGAGATTAGTTTTCTTGTTCGCAAACATTGATTTTGGAAATTCTGCTGAATTGACTCAAGTGCAACACATTTCCCAGTTCTGACTAAATTAGCCGCAAAACCACAAAATTAGCTCACTAGTTAGAGAACCCAGCTGTACCATCTTATTATCAGACTTGTCAAGTTCTATGGAAACTGGAAAAAACAACTAGAGAGCAAAATTAGCTCAGAATTAGTTGGAAAGAAAACAAAAGTAGTCGACAACCACCACATAAGCGTGCTAGTTTGACCGTCTTGTTATCAGACTATGAAGTTCTGTAGAAACTAGAACTCGAGTTTAACGTCATGCCCGGTTCTGATTTGCAACTGGAACAACTGGAACGCACCACAGTTCAGATGATTTCAGATGCTAAAAAGGAGAATCTGGTTAAAGAAAAATAAATACAGTTTACTGATTGTTGGATAGACATACTATATACACAGAGCGTTGACTATCTCACCACTGTAACCACAATGTTGCCCATATATATTTAAACCATGTTACGTATTGTAGAATAATGTAATGTTACTGGATACTCTGAATTAATATGGAAAAGAATGTAAGCTATAATATGGATATAGTATTTTTTGTTGATGCATTGTATTAAAAAAAAAAAACAAACAAAAAAACAACAACAGCTGAACAGACACATACAGACAAGGTTAACGCCTCTGTATCAAAGTGCATAATGGTGGAGGGCTTGATGCAGCACCTAGGGGGCGCTAAAGCCTGATTTATACGTCGTGGCACAACACATTTTGAGGATTTAATGTAAAGACACACGCTTTGGTGAAAAGTTTCTGTCCTCCAGTCGTCTTTCTGCGTTGTATCAATATAATTAAACATGCACGGAAACATTTTCACCATCTTCCATTTTTAAACTCTGGGTAAATGGCTAAAGAGCACCCCCTAAAGTCAGCCCATGGCAGTCCCTTGTAGCTACGTCAATAACCCAACAAGAAGTCAACCATTTTGGGAAGCGACTTGTGAAGTTCAGCAGAAACTGAAACACACGTGTTCCGACTTGAGAGTTCCACGAAGTTTGCATCTCGTTAATATCTCTATTTGTGCTACTTTTTGTTTGTTTGTTTTTTTTGGATAATGGATGGATTCGTTTAAAAGTTTTACAAAGACTTGAAGAAACAATAGAGAGCGATGGGAAAATAGGATTTAGTCCAATGGCAGATGAAATGTCAACATGCACACGGTGGTTACGAGAGGAAAGCCGAGCAAAATTTATCGGTTCAAAAGTTGCATGATGAAGTATAAATCAGGCTTATGGCTTCTGGGAAAGCTTAATTTATATAGATATATATATATATATAAAAAGGCCCAATCCCTAAAACAGCCCTCTGATCGGAGCCACTGTACTCAAAGAACTGGAACGTACCAACGCTGTTCCGTGGGGACAAAGGAGACAAAGGTGGGTTTTTTGGACCGGGTCCATGATGAGTGTTCTCCTCTCTGCACGGTCTCCAACAGCAAATCAGGACCTTTGTTGTCAACTACGCCACCAATGCCAAACTCTTGTTACAAAATGGAATCAGTTTGACCCATTTGACAAGAAAAGTGGATTTTGGAATTTAAAAAAATAAAAAAAAAGCCACTTGAAGGGATTAAAAATCAGCTGGTGATGACTGGGCCAAAATAAAACAACAATCTGAAAATAAATATTTCACGATACTCTCAGTTTCTGAAGACATAAGATTTTTTTTTTTGAAAAAAAAAAAAAAAGGTCAGTCTTTTCGCAAAAGGCATAATTGTTTAACTCTATAAATATAATTTATATAGTTTCTTTCTCCCATTCTCTCACTGTGTGCGACTCCTTCGCTGCTCCGCTGGTGAACACGCACACACGTGTGCGACCGCCGTCTGCAGGCGAACACGCGTTCCCGTCTTCTCACTTGCAGACAAACTGGTCCACGATTTTGGTGCAGCGCTTGCACTTGACGTAGCAGCACCAGTGGAACTTGCAGTGGCAGCGCTCGACAATCTGAGCCTTGTACTGGTCGTAGCCGCGGCCGCAGCACATCAGCTCGCACCCATCCATGCCCTCCGACGTCTTGTTGCAGAGGCGGCCCACTGTGCCCAGCGAGCCCGTGCTCTGGTTCTTCAGGCAGTAGTCCGGACTGGACTCGATGTAGATCAGGTCGTGGCTCGTGGGAGCGTTGAACTTGTTGTGCATCTGCACCAGTTTCCCGCGCGAGTTGAGCTTCATGGAGGCGGCGCTGTCGTACTTCTCCTTGAGCGCGTCGCCCACCTTGCGGAAGTCGGCCAGCTGCAGCCAGCAGGTCTTCAGGCTGCAGGAGCCGGAGACACCGTGGCACTTGCAGGACACGTGGGCAAGATCCGACACCGTCTGGAAGCAGAGAAGAAGAAATTCAACTGATGAAGAACTCTGAGAGTTTGGCTGATTCCATCATCACTTGTTTTATGCCATTTTATTTTGCTGATGTAATATTCGGCCTCATTGGAAATTCAAACGCATCTGACAAGATCAATTTATCAGATCTTGTGTGTGTGTGTGTGCATAATCTGTGGAAGACTCTAAAAACAGCATTCTGGACCTTCTGTTTTCTATTTCTATTCTGACCAATCATGGTGCACATGGAGAGAAAAAGAGGCAGAACATTGACTGTGAACCTGGGAAGGTTCTCAGTTCTCCAGGTCATGGTCATCTTCAGATGTAGACAACTCAAGGAGCCTGTTGTATGAGAGGCGAAGCGTCTTTGGCTCCATTTGCCGACAGCAAACTATTAAAAATCAATAGCAATGAGATGTTTAATGTATCTCCATCCATATGCAAAATAAGTTGTGATGCACTTTCTTACCTTCAACTCCATCCTTGTATTTCAAAGTTCTTCGCTGGACTGTAAATGTAAGGTCCGTGTAATTTTGGCCCTGGACAGCTACCGTCAACACGGGCATCCCCAAAATATTAGCCACTAACTCAACACTGTCGCCAATTCAAAGTGTCTGGGCAACACAAGTGACTGCCAAGGGCCCCGAGCTGAGAGGGGGGCGGGGCCACAGTCCACAGTCGCCATTTTGTGAGAACACCCATACATTTCAAGATTGGATTCATAAAAGACGACAATGACACCGTATTTTTTTTAAATCCCTTAACTAGCCTAAAGACTTAGCTTAGCACTAGCTTCCCTTGGTTTGTGTTCTTCCCGAGTCCTACAAAGTCTCTAACAAATGTCCTTTGTTTCCCCCGACTTGCTGCCACATGGGGGAGTTAGCGTCGGTAGTGGGATTGGAGTTACACTTTTACGAAAAGGACGTATGTCAATTCAGGTATGGTGTCTTAAATAAACAGCAAGCACCAGCGTTAATGTACCATCAGTCACCAGCGGTTGGGCTCACGTTAGCTTAGCATATCGCCTCAACCATAGACCATTTATAGAAATGGACGTAGTTTTTCAGTTTGAAAAGTGAAGCTCAGGAAGCAGGACAGACGTAGACGTAAAAAATAACTCTTTTCTAAAAGGGACATCTAGGAGAAAGTTGTGACTATTGCTAGATTTATTACGTCAATAAATATTTTCAGCTCTTCTTCAAGAGACACCAGTTTGACTGATGGATGATATCGTCCAATAGGAGCCTGGTGGTCAGGTGACGCCTCTGGTTGCCAAACAGTGAATCATAAATCTCGAGGCTAATAAAACTTATATTTATATTTTCTGGCCCAATTTAACCCTTGACCTGAGACAAAACAGACAAAAGCGAAGTTCAGTACAGCAGATTTTAGAAAAATCTGAAGGATCTGTCGTCCACACTGAGCTGCATCATCAGAATAAACGTTTGCAGTATATTCTGCTCATGATCTCATGAGGCCTTACTGTGCCAAAAAAATAAAATAAAGAAAGAAAAGGACAACGTGATCCTGTCCACGTCCTCAGTGGTGCACTCAGTCGCACGTTGTCCACTCGTTTGTCCTCCTTCATTCTGGCAACAGATATGTGGCGTTGTGTTTCCTTTGAGGTGGTTTCAAGATGTTTGCAGAGGAAAAGCAAAAGGCCCGAGCTGCCTTCACTGACTCACAGATCAAAGCGGAGCTGCTGCACAGATGATCAGTGACGATCATCTCACTGACCTGGATTATCTCACTTCCAACCTCTCTAGCGCTGCTCGCTGTCGCTCTGTATCGTTACCGCTGCACATCTGCTGCGAGTGTGTTTGGTGCACGTAATCCCGCGCTCTTACCCTCCTCCCGGCCTCGTTGTTGTGGAGGTTCATCTGCTGCCGCGCGCTCTCGTACGTGCCTTTCGGGTAGCTCTTCTCCCTCTCCCGCGCGTCCACAAACTCCTTGGAGAACCTGTAGCCGTAGTTGAGGTTGTCACCGCAGCCGCCCCACAGCCAGTCTCGGGGCAGGTCTTTGGGGCGAGCCGCCCGGCTGCACCCGCAGCTGGAGAGCTCCCCCTCTCTGCAGGCGCGGCTCACTGCGTTCACCACCCCCGCTGCGCTGATGGCGTACGTGAAGGCCGTTTCTCGACTTCCTGTGGACACAGACGGACAGGAAGGTCATGAGAAATGATGTGAGACGCGAGTCCAACTCTTTGCAACATAAGAGGATTAGGGCAATGTGAAAGTTCTAAGATTAAAGTCACATGTGGACTTTTTTTGGGGCGGAAATAAAAAGCCAAAATTCTAAGAAATAAAGCCAGACATTAAAGACTTTTTGTTTCTAAAAACATTCACATGTAGCCCTAATCCTGTTAACTCACTGTCTCAGAAGGCTACTAATAAATACAATGTGTTATTATTTATTTATAATTATTGATGGAGGAGCAGAAATAAATCATCAAGAACAAAGTCTTCTCATTTTAAAAATCTGACCCACTATTTAGTAAAGAAAAAATTCCACATAAAAACACCATCCTCAGACAAAAGTGAGTAAAAAATAATGAAAAATTAACCAAAAGGTCAATAATAGTGATGATTACCATTAAAAAAAACATTTCACGCTTCAGTTTTAAGATGAAACGAGCAAATTCTGCAAGGATTTTTTTCAAAAAATATCCAATTTGTTTGAACAATTTAAGAGATAATATCTAATTTAAGTCCAGGATCTCATTAATATTTACTGTGGAAGATTTAAAACAAGATGGAGCATCAGTAAGAATTGTTTCAAACTTTTATGTACTGCATTTTTAGAACAACTGAACTTCATTCTTGGTGATTTGCTTACTGCATTTTCAAATTATTGCTCAACACATTTGCAAACAACACTTATTTCCGTAATTAATTGACATCCGGATAATTTTCTTGATTGATCGATTCCCAAACCTGAAAACGCTTTTTCGTCATACAGAAGCAAAGAAAGCAGAACATATTCACATCTAAGAAGCTGGAAAAAAAAACAACTATCCAATCATAATTTTTTATAAATACATTGATATGTTGTCATAGCTCTATTTGAAAGTATTTTTAAAAAGAAATAATCAAGAACCAGTGAGACCAAAGTTTTGTGTGAAACCAAAACATCTGCCATTTTATCCTCTGCTACTTCCTTTTTTTTTTGTTCCTCCTCTGTGTGTATTTATTTGAAAATTGTCCCATTTGTCATGTTGCTTTATGGATTTGCGCAGTGTTATGATGCGTGATGTCATGTGACAGCGTTCGTCCTACACCTCAGATTATAGAGCAGCTTCAGCCAAACGCCACAGGCTCCTCATCACCAGCATTCCCAACACTGGGCTCTGCTTTGCTGATGTTGGGCTTCGGCCAGAGAGAGGACAGCGCCCTCCAGTGACAGAGATCCCTCCTGACAAGCCTCTTGCACTTTCACACAAATTGAAACTGACAATGATGTTTGTGCTTCAACTGACATGACAAGAGAGTCTGGTCAACTCCCACTGTTTCTACCCCGTGGGTTTCCTCTACAGAGACAAGGGCTTGGGAATTTTACAAGAAAATTCACGAAAATGAAGATGTAGGGAGATTGTTCTGTCACTAACAGCTCCGTCCACTTCCATCAGTTACTGTGCAAAAAGCCGCAGTCCACAGGAGGAGAACCAAGATGAGGAGATAAGCAGAGGAAAAAGGAAACTGTGAGGCTCTGAGCCGACATTGAAGACGAAATAAAAATGCACAGCTCGTATCCCTGCTGGGCTGAACCTTCAGAGACGACGGCGTGATGGATATAACACATGGACGGAGAACGGGAGAGCAGAAAGACAAGATGACCAAAGAGATAAGTTAAAGACATCTGGGGGAGGGGGGGATGGAAAAGAGGGACGCAGAAAATATCCCATAAAGAAAACGGACAATGGTGGAGAAGAATGAAGAGATGAACTGGAAAGTCCAAAAAGAGAAGCCCAGGTGCTGATCAGAGACGGGCTGATTTATTCATCGAGATTCGACAACAACCGGCAGGAGGAGATTTGGACTGATGGGACCTGGAGGAAGACAGACAGAGAGACAGACAGACAGACAGACGTCCCTCCTCTCGCCCTTTCTTCTCCTCTACCTTCAGCCTGAAGCTTCAGCCAAACCAGACATGGGGGACAGTAAATCAGCAGCAGGAGTGTCCTCAGCCAGGGGACAGACCCAGACAGACGTTTGGATGGACAGACAGGACCGATGAGTCCTCGCCATTTAGAATCAGAATCCTATTAACATGCAAGGAATTTGCTTTTTTGTGCAGGACGCTGGCCCAAAAAACCTGTCAAACCCTGGTTCTAAACCAATTTTGACCAGTTCTCCTGGGTCAAATGACTCGGCTTTGGTTCAGATCGGAATTGGAAGGAAAGTACGACACGGATGTTCTTTGTCTGCTTCAGTTTTTGGGCAGTGATGCCAGTTTGTGCCGGTGTCATTTCCGGCACGACATCCATTCATCCATCAGTCCAAAGGTCTCAAAAAAAAAAAAAAAAAAAAAATTGTTTGATCTGTTATGGAACAACATGTAGGTAGCAATAAAAAAAAATCTATACATAAAAAAACAGAAATAAATTATACTTTAATAGTTGAGGGATCATTGGATAATCAAGTCAATCCAAACTAGTCCATTTATTTAATTTTTTCTCCTTATTTTAAATTTAATCATACAATTTTTTTTGTTTTTCAGTCTTAAACAGAAAATGAAAAAAAATCAAAATTAGATCAGTTTGTTGTTTCTAAACGAAAAAAAAAGCGAAAACCACATGCAAACAACAGTTCCTTTAAAAGATACGAGAATGTACACATTTCGAAATAAAGCCTTGACAGTAAACGGTGATTCTTACAAGTGCAGATCAGTGAGGTGTTAGAAGAAAAATAAATAGTTATAATAATTATTCGGAGTGTTGCATTGGGTGATATGCAATTTGGTTTCCACCGTAATGAACCGTTGCTTCAGTGAACACAAGGACCCTTAATATTTACTGAGCGGCCGCATATGGTCCATAAACCACAGGTTTTAGACCTGTGTTCTAACATTAGCATAACCACAAATGTTTTTAGCCAACATAACTTTTTAGAACTTAGTTTAGAGCTCGATTTTCATTAATTTAACTCAATTTCTTTTGCGCCTACCATCCTTCTAAAATCTACTGAAGCAAAATATACATTTCAATTAAAAAAAGGAAATTTCAGAAGCAGGTTAATCCAGGTTCAAAAATCTTGGCTAAATTTAGCATGAAAAAAAGAATTCTTAAAACTAGCTTGTAAAATTAGCCACTTTCAGGCAGTAATGTTCCATAAAATTAGAAAAGAAAAACATACCAAAAAAACTAAACAAAATTAAGTTTCTTCAACAAAGTGGGGTTGAGTATTAAAATTACAGCATAGTTTTACAAAATACTGTTTTTACCACACTTTAAATGAGTAGACTGCAACATCAAGAAAAATTAAGACAAAAAATCTCTTCCTTGTTTTGGATTTTACACAAAAAATTGCCTTAGCATGTTTCTGGTAATTAAAGTTTAAAGTCAGCTGTAACTTCTTAGTGAGACAAAGTTGTAAGTTTGAGATTATGTTTTAAGTGTATAACCTGATTGCCTAAATATTTTTTTTTTTCCGGCATGAGATAAAAACAAATCCCAGAAATGTGGGCTTTTTTTTACTATTTCAAAAATTCTATTTTTGCAGTGTACAGAAACAGGAACAATAGAAATAAAGATTATAAAGACAGGATCAAAGGAAGAATTAGCAAAAGGAAACAATCAAAGTAACATATGTGCAATAATGGCTTTATGATCGTCGAGTGAATTGACTTAAAATACTGCTGGTGGTTTATGGAGCTCTACAGTGTTTCAGGGCCAGAACATGTGCGATCTGCTGCTGTGGTTCAGAACCGTCCAGACCCCACAGATCGTCTGAGACACGTCCACTTTCTGTCCCCAAAGTCAGAAGTGAGTATGGAGAAGCAGCGTTTAGTGTCTACGCTGCACAGATGTGGAACCAAACTCTGCAGATCTGCTGCAGCCATCAGTTTCTTTTCAGTCTAAACTGAAAAATCTCCTTTTTCAACTTTATTAAAATCAGATGAGTGAATTTTTTTTTAAACTGCACCACAACTTTTATTATTTATTTTCTCCCCTGAATTTCGTAATTTAACAAATTTAATCTGAAATGGCCCCCACTTCTTTGTATTTTTGTTCTTTCCAGTGAATGCACTGCGACGCCCTCTGGGTGGCGTTGTAATTTGCTGCGGACAAGAACAAACTGTTCCTCCAAATCTTTCATGACTTCTGCTCTCCGGCTAATGAAGTCATCATTTTAATGTTTTTAATTACTGATAGAATCTCTATAATCTGTTTGTTTTATTTAATTGCTGCTTGTTGCTGTGCACCGTGTCCTGCTTTCTCTGATATGTAACTTTTTGCTTGCGTGAGCTGCTGAGTTTTGTGTGTGGACTTGTATCAGCTCGAGGGTAAAACAATAATTGTCCTTTTTGGCATCGATTAAGTTTTCTGAATCGGAATTTCCTGATTGCATAAAGTGTTGTGGGAAAGTGGAAAAATTTCCTCCTACTTTTTGTGTAAAATACTCTCTTTTTGATGCAACAGTCAGAATATAGTGTTTTTAAAAAGCGATTTTAACTGTTCTTTATTAATCAGATCGTGTCGCAGCTTCTCTCTCTCTTTTCTGTTGTCCACACACGTCAAAACATATGTGGAATAAAACGAAAAGGTTTTAACACTGACTGAAATATTTATACATTTTTTTTATACATATATTTATATTTTGATCCACTGGATCCAGAATAACTTTCCGAATCTGTATAGAACTTTACCTGCTTATAGCTGTTACCATCTGACACAAATATGACAAAATTCATTCTGATCTGTTCAGGTGTCACTGAGACAAACACATCTGAACTTGTTCAATGTGGACTGAACCGTGTTACATTTAAATTGCCGCCAAATCCCTAATCTGGATCAGATCCAGATGAAACTTAGTCTGATTGTAGAGAATCTGATCCTACAAACACCAGATTTCCTTCCAATCGGATGACTTTTGTCAGAGACATGATTCATGATGTTTTTAATTGTTTTCTTCATTATATGAGAATGCAATTTGTGACGTCAGCAGTGAGTAGATTCTTACCAAAAGTTTATGGGAATGATGAAAGATGATGATGAAAACAGAAACTCTTAAATGAAAGTAAACATAAAAAGCATCAGTAAATGTCAGAACTGATTCAGAACTTTCCGGTCTAAACCTATAACTGAATGCAAATGTTACATACTATATTTGCTTCTGCCTCTGCCCCTCCCCCATTCTCCTTTTCATTTTTCCTCCCCCACTTTCTGTCCCCTATTTTTCATTTCACCACAACCTGTTGAGGCACATGTTTGAGTCTGGTTCTGTCAGATTTCTTCCCTTTAAATGGGAGTTTTTTTTCCTCCACTGATGCTTCGAGTTTACTCATTGCATGGTCACTCTTGGGATTGGGATTGTATGTTGATTTGGCGCTATATAAATAAAATTGAATTGAATTAAATAAGATTCAGGCAAAGCTCAAGTTAAAGAATCATGTTAAAGAAAGTGAAAATAAACAAAAAACAAGGGGGGAAAACTATAAAATCAAATAAAACGATGATTGTCCAGATTAGATACCTTTGTCCAGATTAAATGCCTTTGTCATCATCAATATAAAAGTATTATATCTTGCTTGGGGGCCCCAGAAAAATGCCTGCTTTGCTGACAATATTGAAACGTCCCTGTGAGACTGATCAGAAAAGAGAGTCACCACAGACACTGACAGACAGAATTACCACAAAAAGTATGAAAACAGACACTAAAACATGACACACTCAATTATTTCATCAACTAAAGAAAAAAAAAACTCAGTGTAATTGGTTTTCCACCAAAAAAAGTGTCACCATAAAGAAAAAAAAAAAAAAAAACACAGCATATTACGTGGATTAACCACAGTCATTGGAATATTATTCCTGGACAGACAAGTTGCTGCTGAGTGCAATAAAAACAGCTATTTTTAAAACTCTGAGCAGCAGAAAATGAAATTCCACTCAACAATTATTCCATTAATTTCATTAGAGAAGGAGCAGGAACCTTAGAGATGAACATTTCCTGATGAGAAAAATAAACCGTCTGTATACAACTTGAGTGGATGGGATTGTTATTTAACAAATTTGGGTAAAATGACCCTTTAAAAACATCTTCCATCATTGTTTCTGGAGATGAGTTTTGGTCACTTTGACTACCGATGGTGATCAAAACTACAAAATGGGCTACATGCGGATTTTCTTTCCACCACGTAGCCAAATGTGACGCCATGTTCCCATCACAGATGGACTGTCATTCAGTAAGAGCGTTACGGCCGACAAATGACGTAAACCACCTTTACGTTTCAATGAAGAGGTGACGGCAAAAACCCAAGACAAACTTAAACAAACCAGAATAAATGATCAGATCCAGGAGTGAAAATAAAACTTCAATCTTCTATAAAAGATCTGAGCGCACACACACAAACACACTGGTTTCCATGGCTTCAGAGGACATTACATTGACTTCCATTCATTCCCTGGAGACTTACTCTAACCTTAACCATAATTACTAGAGCCTTAACCCTGACCCTGACCCTAACCTTAACCTCAGCCTAACTTTAAAACATGTCTTCACCTTAAAATGGAGTCATTTACGTTATGGGGACTTGATTTTTGTCCCCATAAGGAAGACAAGTCCCCATAATGTGAGTGTGGAGACACATTTAGGTCCCCACAACATAAGGAAGACCAGCTACACACACACACACACACACTACTTTTTATATCTTAGTGAGGATACTTCATAAACAATACATAATGCATCCTAACCCTAAAACCAGACAAAATGTCCCCACAAAGACAAGGTTTGTACACGTTATATTGGCCCTCCCAAAAATATAAATACAATTACTCTAGCTTTAACTGTAACCAGTTAATGTCTAAGCTTAACCACAATTTAAACTAATTAACCGAAAACTTAACCAATCCTCAGTTCTAATGGTCTAATGGTAAAAGAGGCTACAAATACAAGTACACGTACTGTAATCTATGACAAGCTGATATAACAGGGCATACTCTCCCTGGACTTAAATTATTTAAAACACATACATGCTACACTTCGGTTCAAATTGTGGGGTTCAGAGAAAATGTCCCCAAAAGGTCAAAATGTCCTCACAAATATAGGTTTGTAAATTTTTTGGGTATTCACAAAGATATGAATACAAGTACTATTAATTGATTAACAAAAAGTAGGAATTTTTTTTTTTTTTTAGATTTAGTTATCCATAATTTCACAATAATATTTCAGCATATGGTCACATGGCCATTGACTCTGTTAACAGAGAGAGAGGGCCACAGGGCGCCTCCTGCTGGCTGTTCTACTACAAATACATTTTCTTTTCATAGAATGATCACTACTATCGCAGTGGCAACAACTGCCTACACTGCAAATAAACCAAAAAAAATTAAAAAAGACAAAAAGAGAGTCCAACAATAAATGCAAAAAATAAAACTGTCAGTATGGGTGGAGCCTATTAGAGACACGTACAAAAAACCCCAGATTTTATTTATTACTATTATTATTTATCAATTCCTACAGCTTCAACCAAGTCTTAATCCACTGTCAACTATTTTCGATAATCAAATAATTTAGTTTCTGTGATTTCAACTGTCACTGAACAATTTCTTTGTAACTGTTCTTAAAGGCACAGCATCTGAAAGTGTGTCTCAGCTCATTCTTCCCATTCAAAAACTACGTAGCCTTTAGTTAGCATCGAAACAACGTGATGATATTGTCATGATAAATGTGAGTATTATGTGTCACTAAACATCCTGTTAGCCAGTAACAGCTTTTATTTAAACTGATTTTAATACTATTGTGCCAGAATATTTGCAGAAAACAGCAACTATATCAGTCTTGTATTTATTTATTTTTAATGAAAACTTTCATTTTGACATTTTGCTTCTAAGTCCGACTATCCCTGAACTCATTCTTCTCCTCCAAGTGTGTTGGAAAAAGTATGTAGCCTTCAGTTAGCATCAAAACTTAAAACATGTTTACTTTGTCCATTGACTTAATCTGAGGTCATGAAGAACAACCATTCATACAAGCGGGTGATTTAACATTTATGAAAAATAAGTAGAATATAGTCAAAAAAGCAACCAAAACTTTCAAATCAAACTGAATGTGAAAACATTCCGTTTTGAAAACAGCGCCCCCTGGTGCAACATAGGTTACATTCTCGTACGCTGCTTTCACAGGGATTATCGTACCCACCTGACAACTGGCAAAATCAATAACATTATTAGAAAGCACAACATACACTTTCATTGTTATGCAGATGATACACAACTTTATTTATCAATGAGGCCGGAAGAAATAAATCAGGTTGTTCAACTCCAGGAATGTCTTAAAGACATTAAGTCCTGGATGACCTGTAACTTCCTACTTCTAAACTCAGACAAAACTGAGGTTATCATACTTGACCCTAAACACCTCAGAGACAAACTTTCTGACCATATTGTCACTTTAGATGACATCACCATGGCGTCCAGTTCCACTGTAAGGAACCTTGGAGTTATTTTTGACCAGGATATATCATTTGACTCACATATTAAACAAATTTCCAAAACAGCCTTTTTCCACCTGTGGAACATTATGAAAATTAGAAACATTTTATCCTTAAAGGATGCTGAAAAACTAGTTCATGCTTTTGTTACATCAAGATTAGATTACTGTAACTCACTACTATCCGGATGTTCTATTAAGTCGATTAAAACTCTTCAGTTAATTCAAAATGCTGCAGCACGAGTTCTAACGGGAACTGGTAAGAGAGACCACATCACCCCAGTGTTAGCTTCTCTACACTGGCTCCCTGTACAGTTTAGAATTCAATTTAAAATCCTCCTCCTCACGTACAAAGCACTTAATGATCAGGCCCCATCATATCTTAAAGAT
>JAFBJR010000063.1:542521-567912 GCA_016785285.1 Brachirus orientalis
AGATTTCTTCCTGTTAAAAGGGAGTTTTTTCTCTCCACTGCCCCCTAGTGTTTGCTCATTGTGTGAACTGTTGGGTTTCTTTTCTCTCTGTCATATTGTAAAGGCTTTGGCCTTATTATGTACAGTGCCTTGAGATAATGTATGTTGTGATTTGGCGCTATACAAATAAAATTGAATTGAATTGAATTAAAATCAAATTGCAGATTATTGATGCTGAATATCATAACTTACCAAAAATAAGGTGTCACCACAGCAAAGGTGCAAAGTCTGATGTTTGCTTAAATTGCGAAAACTGGCCCCGAGAGGCAACGGACAGTTGAACACTCACAAAACCTGACACACTTGACAATCACAGCCCAATTTTCAATCTGGTGGCTCAACAGCGCCCCCTACAAAAATTACAATAAACAATCAACCCTCAAACAACTAGTTTCACCTTCAAACATGAAATTTGGCGCACACGTCCTTCAGGATAAGATCTACAAGAAGAACTTGAATGTGAGGACCTGACATTGTTGCTTGCAGCTTTTCCCCCCCCAATTTTTTTAATTTTATCTACACTTTGTCTTTAATTTCCTTTAATCACACACTTAAAATCCTCAGTTGTGGACAAAAAAAATGTTTGAAATGAATTGTGTTTGAAGCAGTAGACAAGTGATGGATAATGTGAACAGTCATGAGTTGCAGATGTGAGTTTGTCTGGTTTGTTTTTTTTTTTTTACCTATCTGCATGACGCGTCCAAACACAGAGGAGTTGTCGACGGTGCTGCAGTTCCAGCGCCGGTGTCTGAACTGGTACTGGCACTCTCTGATGCCCGTCTTGGCGCCTTCGCCGATGTACTGCATGTGGTCCTGGTAGAGCTGGCACAGCTTCTTCTGGCCCTGCGACAGACCCACCAGCTGGCTGCACAAAGGCTGAGCGCCGATGATGTAGGCCTCCGGGATCAGCAAAGGGTTCATGGCCAAAGACCTGGACGAGTCAGACACATAACACACACTTGTTTTAACTCTAGGGGGAAAATAAGAAATCCAAGTTTTCAGGCTAAATTCCCACTCGACAGCTGATTTCACTTGACTGCTTTCTCTCTCTCTCTCTCTCTCTGTGTGTTTCTCATGCATGTTAATCGCTGAAATGGGAAGCAGTTTCTGGATGGAGTGAAACTCTACACACTTTAAGTTTTTATTGACACTAGACTGGAAATGTGATATTTAGAGCCAAGGTCGTACAATAAACGGAAGCAGAGGGGAAGGAAAAGGGAAATAAAGAATATTTTAAGTAAAAAAAAAAAAAAAAAAAGGATAAAGAAGATTAAAAGAGGATAAAGAAGTTATTTTTATTTTTATTCTTATTTTTATTAGAAGAATTTTTTTTTTTTTTTTTTGAGAGTGAACATTGTGACCTGTGAATGATGAGTCAGCAAACTATTGCGTCCTGTTTTACTGTTACCCGGAATAATGTCACACATTTCTATTGTGAAGTGAAAACTTCAGAATAGGAATATTATGCATTTTGTTGAATGCATTTGTTCAATAAAAAGGTTTAAAACTACAAAAGTTGATTCGAACATTTGTATATTTGGTTGTTCATGCCAAAAAATGAAATGCTAAGTCAGCAGTTCCCAACTATTGCCTTCCCTGAGTGCACATTTTGTTTGTTGTTTTGGTCAGGAAGTCCACTAACAGTTCCTGTCAAAGGCAGAAAATTGTTCCATTCATTTTGAATGGAGGAAAGAAAAAAAATGACAGGAAAAAAGTTAAATATCTAAAAAAAAAGTATAATAATGTCCTGAAAGTATTTATATGAATTTTTCAACTAATTTCAACAATTCATATAAATTCTTTCATATATTTTTTCCAATTACTTTTTGAGATATTTCACTTTTTTTCCATTGAAAATGAATGGAACCATTTTCTGCCTTTGATGTGAAGTGTAGACTCAGGAAGACAATAGTTGGGAATTGCTGACATCTTTAGGTGTTAGAAAACAAAAATGTATATTTTCTAATCAACTTTTGTACTTTTAAACCTTCTTATTGAAAAAGTATGTTCAACAAAATGCATTATATTCCTATTCTGAAGATGTCTCTTATCAATAAAAATGTGTGACATTTATTGGATCCTTTTGTAATGAACAATGACACTTTTTAAATATTTTTCTTTCACTGCCGTTTAATGTAAATGTTAAATCTGGCTGTTTTCATTATTTGAAGCAGTTTTCCCTCGATGGGGACCCACTTTTTAAAGATCACAATATAAATTGTGATGACAGTAAATTTGTGGATAATGTCATATATGTACTGTAAAACCTAGCATCATTTTGAATTGGTAAACAAATTAATTCCAAAAGATAAGTGGTAAATCAATTACAACTTAATTTAAAATAAATGTACACAAATCTTAAACAATACATTGGGAAAATTCTGCAAATTTGTGCAGAATTGGATCCCCAAATAATATTCAGCAACTCAACAATCGTCATCCCGACCCAGTCTTTGAGAAACACTGATTTATCTCTTTAGCATTTCAGTTTAAGAGACTTCATGAACGTTAGAGTTAGACTTTATAACGTATGTTGGACTTTGGTGTCCTGTGTTACTGTTGCCTCCTTTATTTTTTTTTTTTTTTATAAAAACATGACTTTTTGTTAATGACCACATCTATGTTTGGGTCCACATTTTGCTGTTACTTAACAACTGTATCAATTTATACTGGAGCACTTAACTAGAGATAGACTTTAATCAGAAGAGTGAATCAACCACAATAAAAAAAATCCATAATTCTACAGTTACTTTACAAAAATTTTGAAAATAATTAATATCTCTCTGATTTTCATATGTCTCACTATGTGCATCCCAGAGTGACACATTTTGTTTTTATGCTCAGGTTTCTCTATTTTCCAAAATCAAATTTTCAAACGTTTTGTGTAAAACAAGTTTTTTTATTTTAAAGCAGTTATTTGAAGAAATTGCATCAAGATCCACAGATAAGTCATGGAAAAGTTTTTCCTCAAGATTTTTTCAATAATACATGCATAACAGGAAGTTTGTTTTATTTATTAAAGCATATTGCTCAGAAAATTAGCTGGTTTATTTATTTAAAATGATATGATGACATTTTATGGAAATACAAGAAGTTTATTGTCATATGCAACATTATGTTTACCATACTTTTTATATGGAAACTCATTTATTAAAGACGGCAAAATGTTGCAACCCAAATTTATGAAAAAAGTCATGACAACGGCAAATTTTGAGCACTATTCTGTTTCACATTTATAACGTTTTGTTTTTAGTAACATCAAATATAATTTTAAAAGAATAAACAAGCCTTATTAAAATGTATTCAATAATACATATATAACATGAGGTTGTATTTATTTAGCATATATATCAGGGAAATGGCTGGTTTATTTATTTGAAGTGATATTAGATCTTACAGAAATACAAGATGTTTATCGTCACAATGTTAACACCTGTGTTTCCAAACTTTTGATATAGAAACACACTCTATAAAGATGACAAAGCGTCACGACCCAAATTCACAACATAAATCATGACAATGGCAAATTTTGTCCACTATTCAGTATCAGGTTTTTGTTTTCTGTAATATATAACAGAATTTTAATGAATAAACAAGCCTTTTCCCCGGGATTTATTCAATAATACATGCATGAGATGAAGTTATTTATTATACATAGTCATAATCAACAGTGCACAGAATTTGCAGCTGTCATCATTTATGTTGTGAATTTGGGTCATGATGCTTTGCCATTTTTAAATAAAGCGAGTTTCCAGATAAAAGGTTTGGGAAACACTGGGCTTTCATGTTGCGTATGACGATAAATTATCTTTGTGTATCTTTGGGGGTTAAATTAGATTAATAGGTTTTGACTTTTCGCTCTTTGTCATTATTCATGTTTCCTCACAATAACAACAAGCTGAACAGTTTGGCTCCGAGCGGGAATTCTGTATCCACTTTTATAAAGAAATGAAAATGAATTGAAAGTGGGAGAAGAAAAAATGTGTGAGAGAGAGAGAGTTGAAACACACAAAGAGAGAGCGAGACATCTGAGCATCTGGTTCCAGGCCACAGGACAATTAGAGGAGTCCATCCTGAGCCTCGAGAGAGAGACAATTAGCCCCCAGTGAAACCTGATCGACGGAGAAAACTCTGCAGCAGCAGCAACAACACAGACCAAGTGAGTGAGTGTGTGTGTGTGTGTGTGTGTGTGTGTGTGTGTCTAACAGGGGGAAAAAATGAACATACACACACTTATACTCAGCTTGGACTTTAAATCATTCACACCTGTGTGTGCTTTCAAAGAGGAAACTGGACACACACATACACGTTTACCACACCAACAAGGGACTGTCATTCTACATCAACCAATAGTGAACTTTTATTTAGGTCATTTTTAAACCATGAAAATTAAATAGAACATTTTCTTTTAAAAAATGTATTTTATCACAATATTACTTCAAATTTATTTATTTATTTTTATCTTTTTTTTTTTTTTAGTAAGAGGGGACCTGAATCCTTGAGAAGGGACGTCCAAACAGACTGGCTGTCTTTCACCTACTGAGTGTCTGACTTTTTTTTTTTTTTGTTTCTTTCAAAAATGGACAAGTTAATTTAAGCATGATTTAAAGCATGACCAACAAGGGACATAAAAAATGTCCCCGGTTAGCGTGGAGGTCCCCTGTTGGTAAATGTGTAATGACGCCGAGGTCCACTGTTTGGTTGATGTTTGGGTCAAATGTCTTTTTCCGACATCTATTGTGAATTTAATTTTCAGTTTATTTATTTATTTATTTTTAAGCCACTTAATCTGCTCCAATAGGACATTTTTTAATCCATTAACATCGACAGAAGAGGCGCCATCATGTGGTGACACACTGCTCTGCATGGAGGCTCCACACTACAGGGTTTATAAATGGACCTTTACCATTGGTTGAACAAGTTATATATATATGATATTCTGTTAATCATTAATTAATGATGGAAATTAGGGCCAATATTGACCTTACAGTGTATTATCAGATATTATCATAAATATTATTATATTTATGATATTTCAGAGAACCCTATCATCACATGATTAATTTCAATTCAGTTTTATTTGTATTGTGCTGATTTATAAACATACATCATCTCAGAGCACTTCACATGTTAAGATTAATCGGAGTAAATTAAAGCTTTTTTTTAATATCACTGTAAAACGCTTTATATTCTCTTTCACAAGCACAAACACAACAAGTTTGACAACAAGTGTTTGACAACAAGTGAACTGAGGGAACTTTAAATACAAAACAAAAAAAGAAATCACATAAGTTTGGGGAAATGTCATTTATGGAGATAATCGTGGAGAAATTTGTTAATATTTTTTTGAAAATGCTGTTTAGCTCTCCAACATACGGTCCTAATGATTTATTTTGAAGTGCCACAAGGGGGAGCCTGTACCTTTCCAATCATTCCAGGAGCTTTTTCACTTTGAAAGTTAACTGAAAAATATGGAATTGTGACTGCAATGTAAAACAAATAAACAAATAAATAAAAATATGTTCATTATATTTAAAATACTTTTTTTGTCTGTTTTTTTTTCTTTAACATTAAAAGATTTTGAAAGTTTCTGGTAGTGGGAGAAACATTATTTTTGTGAAATTGGTAACATAGTTCATCCTTTTTTTATGACATATATGTTATATATACTTATTTTTAACATATACCAGTATGTTACAAAGGAAACTCACAGACACATGCACAAACAGAAGGCTTTTTGTTTTTGTTTCAAACGCAAAAAAAATATATATATATTTTTGCTTCTCAACATAATTTAAGATGTCGTGTTTTGAGAAATGTTGATAGTTTAAAGCAGAAATGTGAAATTTCACATCATCCCGTGTTGGTTAGCATCTGCAATTATGATAATATCGCAAAATTGGATATGAAAGTAACAATGTCTCAAATGTAAGGCAACTTTTTTGTGACGTATTAAAGAGTTTCAGGAGTTTAAAGCAGAGTTTTAAATTTATCGCAATTCTATCATGAAAAGAACAAAAACTTCAGAAGGCTCCGCCCACTTTTGTTTACAAAACCTTTTTTCTTATGAAAACATGAGGTGTCGTAATTTCTGTGTTTTTTGATATATTTCAAGAGTTCAGGTAGATATTTACACTTATTGCAATTATTTCATATTATTAGCATCTACAGCTGTCGTAAACAATTCTCATCAAATAAAAGGCAACTGGTTTTGAGGTGTTTAAAGAGTCTAAAAGCAAGTTTAAAGCAGATTTTTACATTTATCGTAATTATATCATGAAAAGAACACAAACTTCACAAGGCCCCGCCCACTTTAGTTTGTAAAAACTCCTTTAGTTTCTTACCAAAATATAGTTCAAAGCAGATATTTACAATTATCGCAATAATGCGACAAATCACAATTATTTCATATCATCCCGTGTCCGTTATGATTATCACGTGGATGTTTGATCGTATGGACATGTTTTCATTTAAAAATCTAGAAAACAACGGGTTTGTTTCTTACCAAAACCTTAACGTAAAAGAGACATTTGAAGAGTTAAATGCACAATTTCCACAAAAATATAAAGCATAAAATTTTGCCGTAATGATTCTTCTGACTGAATAATTTTAATGTTATTGTGGTTGTTAAGCTTTAAAGTCATAAAATGGCTCAGAAACTAAATTAAAATCCATTTATATTAAACTTTTGTACTTTTTTTTTGGGGGGGGGGATTTATAAATGGAAACAGAAACTTTCATATTGTCGCACGCCTGGTCTGCACACATGCACAGAGGATAAATACATGTACATAAAACATACACATGTTTATATATAGAGAGAAAATGTATATTACCACCAGGAGTTGGCCTCCACCACCACCTGCATGAGGAGTGTGAGGAGCGTGAGGGCGAAGACGCAGTGTCTGGAGTCCAGGACGCTGCCATGAGGCCACGAGGACAGAGGCCGTCGCACGCAGGAGGAAAGACCCAGGTTCATACTGACGCCGAGCTGAGACGGAGACAGACGGAGATGAAACATGATACATGTCACTCACACACACGGGTTCTTCTCTCTCTCTCTCTCTCTCTCTCTCTCACCCTGGTCTGATTACCTTCCACCACTGTCGTACACAAACTGACCTCAGGTGGCGCTCAAGCCACTCCTGACCAGATATTTACATTAACAAGAAATGACATTTGAGCTGCTCTTCCTGTGAGACAGTGGCAGACATTTATTTATATATGTATATAATTATTTTTAATAAATAAAATATGCAAAAAGAAAAAATTCATAATTCTGGAGATGGTGCCCTTTTTGTCACCTGAGCCCCTGACCCATGAAATGTCTGTGTTCGCCACTGACATTTAATCCATTTGCTTTTGGCGTTGACACACACACACACAAAGTTTTGTCCAACTTTATTAATTTTAATCTGACTGAATCAAAAATATTCTCTAAGCGTTAATCTCCCCCTTTTTGTTGTTGATATTCTGACCCGAGTCATGACTCAGCAAAAATACAGATGTCAGAGCATATGATGGGAATGTAACACACTTGTGTGTGTGTGTGTGTCATTGTGACACAGCAGGGCTGAGTGTGAATCATGTCGACCCTGATGGACAAATTAAAGTCCATACATTCCTCTGTGTGTGTGTGTGTGTGTGTGTGTGATTTTAAACACTCAGAAACTCACTTTCACAGCAAAACCTAACTTTAAACAACCATTCTGACCAAATCATTGCCATGTTTTTTAGCCTAAATTTGATTCATGTAAACAAAAAAACAACATGAAAGTCCAATAATTCAAACAAAACCCCAACATTTTTCTTTGCATCCGTCTCTAACTCGCGATGACAAGATTGGGTTTCGTTAATTTCTCTAAATCAGAAACATGGTTGTGAAATAATAACAAAATGGGTTTTCATTACAGTTAATTGCAAACATGTTAGAGCAGGAATTTAGAAAAATAAGGTTTTCTTCCTAAATTGCTTATTTTCTGAGAGACAGGGAGTTTATAGGATTAAACACAGATTATAATATGGCGCATGTTGAAGCGTAATTTTATTTAAATTATTTTTTTAAGCCTGTTTAGTTCATATAGACGAGCCACGTCAGCGACGACGACGACGACGATGATGATGATGATGATGATAATTACATGTGAAGTTTTTTGCACCTTTAACGAAAACTACATGGATTTCAAAATAAAAGTGCAGCTCTGGTGCCAGAAAATGACTCGAAATAATTACCTCGAAATTTCAGAGTAAACCCGATGTGTGTGTGTGTGTGTGTGTGTAGCTCTAATTAGTCACGCTGCGTTATTTTCCAGACTTCTGTCAGAAACCTGGGCCTAAACTCATTAAAAACGAGGCCAAATTCACACACACGAGCGCGAGCACGCGCTGCCCCTCCAACAGTATCTTAATCCTGATCAATTAATATTTTTACCTACATTTTTTAAACTACAATTTAATTTTTTTTAAACCACAATTAAAGGACACATTGTAATCCTCATATATTACACATATTACGTTTTAATCCAGCAGAACCTGATTCTGTCGCAGGTGAGAATCATTCACCTTTAATGAGTCTCAGCCAATCAGAGCAGAGAATAGTCGTTTGTTTGTTTCAAAAGTGAAAACCACATGAGAAACATGTTTCTAGTTATTTTATTTATTTACTTCGTTAGTTTCTTTTTCGTTAGAACACTGCGCATAATTCCGATTTCATAAAAATCCGGGATTTGGCGAAAAACCCTGCGGCGCGTGACCCCCAAAGACACGATGTGACCCGATTCATGTGTTCATATACATGATGTCATGACGAGTGACCTCATATTAATGTAATAAAAAAGAAAAATAAAGTAAAAAAAAGATAAAACATTAAACGCTGTTTTTGCGTTGTTTGCATTTTTTTTTTTTCAACTGACTAAATCCATTAAAATCAAACAATATATTTTTTTAACATTTTTATTACATTTATTTCCTGTTTAGGTTCACATCAACTTCACATTTTAATTGAAGCTTTTCTCTCACAATGTTTTCATTTATTTTTGACTCGAACTTTTGCTCAAACCATCGAAAACCTGACTCTATCTAATCTTAACAATTAATCTGAAAAAAATGAGCAAGAGATTATGACACAATCCTGCGAACATATAACATTTTCTAGAGGATCATTATTTATACAAAGGCCTGTGTGTTTAAATGTGGGTGCGACTCCGTTTTTAGAATCACAATAAAATAAATAAAAGCTGTAGCTTATAAAGCAATACATTTATTTATTTATGTTAAAAAAGAGAGAATTTTCCTCTTCAAATTTACTGAGAAATGAGGGAAATATTGCGCGTGTGTCTGCAGAACAATGGTGTGAAGGAAAACCAGGAGAGGGAGCCAGGAGCACGGATTTGAAGAGGAGACGCGGCACAGACGGGATTTGACTGATTTTCAAACGGATCCGGTTAAAAATAGAAAGAAAAATGTTTTATTTTTCACTTTTTAAAAGGGGAGATTTTGGTGTTGAAATGTACAATTTATTCCTATTATTTTACGTTGCAGACACGCGAGTGTCCGTGAGGATTAACCATTAATCACATCTGTCAAAAACCTTTTAACTTTTAAAACTGTTTAATCCAAATCAAAATCAGCAGAAACAAAACCATAAAAACGGAGGAAAAACTTGGAACATTTACTCACCAGGAATCACGGTGTAGTCACAAGCTGTAATCCACTTTCTGCAGACGATATCAAACCAATAATCCCAGTCCAGCAGCAGATCAGGTGGATTAAGGATTGAACAAGTCTCGTCTTTTTCCTTTCTTTTCTGATTTTTTTTTTATCCTGGAGTTTGTGGAAAGTGCTGCAGGAGATCACGGTCCTTCTGCGTCCACGAGCCACGCAAATCAGTGACAGCGTGTGCGTGCGTGACTGTGCGCGCGCGCGTGGAAGTGGTTTCCAAACTGGAACCAGCAGCGACGGACGCAGGTATGGATTATCGTCTAATTGGAAGCGGATTAATTTCCGGATTAGTGTCCAGGTGACAGAGTCCGCTCCGGACCTTCACAGCTGAGACGCATTTAAAAAAACAAAACAAAAACAACAACAACAAAAAGACAAAAGCAAACAAAACCATAAACATTAAAATCCAACCTCAGCTCATAGCGCGTGGGATTTTCCTCTTTACCTGCGCAAACATCCACACGCTGCTGCTGATGAAGGTGATGAAGATGATGAAGATCCTCGCCACAAACGACTCGTCAGTTTACCTTCCATTCTGCGCAAACTATTTAAAAACCCCCAACAGTTAGAGTCGTCACGTGCAAGAAAACCCAACAGAAAATCATCCGTTTCCTCCCAAAACGAAACAGAATGACGTTTGAATGAATCGGATCCACAAACGTTTGTCCACAATAAAAATCTGTCCGCGCCGACTTTTCTCCAAACTGTTTTGGTGGGGGGGAAAGCACGCGCGCACGCGGTGCTGAGCGGAACCGGGGCGGAACCGGGGGCAGCTCGGCGTCTGTGCGAGTGTGCAGCTGCAGGGTCCGAGCCCAAAGTTGTCCTCCTGCTTCTCTCACCTGCTTGCGTCGCCTCCTCCGCTCTAACTGCCGCTGCAGCCGCTGATGCGCTGCGCAAAACCTCCGCATGACGCATGCGCTTCACGCTCCTCATCCAATCCCCTGCTTCTCCTGCTGTTTTTTCTCTCCTGCTGTTGGCAGCAGTCACCACAACTTTGAAGAAGCAAGGAGTCTGAGAGAGAGGGTAGAAGTGAGTGAGAGAGACTGCAGTAACAAAAGCGTCTCTATTACCTAAAATAAACGCATAAAGCGCCCGCGGTTGTTGCTCCGTCCACGCGGAGCTGAGACGGGATTTTCACCGGCTGCAGATCGAGTTACTGCTCAGTTCAGATCAAGACAAGCAGCTCCACTTCAGCCCCAAGGCCTGTGCACGCACGCACACACACACACACGTGCGTGAGCGTGAGCGTTATGGTCATTACGGTAATTAGAACATCAGGAATCTCTTTATTGTCATGATGAAACTTCAGTGGTTTCCCTCAAATTTAATATAGAGAATATGAGATTATGTTGCCAGAAGCATTGAAAAACAAATACACCAATTAAGAAAAAGTAAAATAAAAATAAAATCAAATAAAAAAAACAGCAGATTAGAAGACCTAAACCTTCTTTATTAGTATATATATAGTTTAAACATATATATAGATGCTAGTTAGCTGGTTTAAACAGATAGATAGATAGATAGATAGATAGATAGATAGATAGATAGATAGATAGATAGATAGATAGATAGATAGATGCTACCTAGCTAGCTTCAAAAGATAGCTAAATAGATAGAAGCTAGTTAGCTAGTTTAAACATATAGGTAGATGCTAGTTAGCTAGTTTTAACAGACGGATGCTAGTTAGCTAGTTTAAACAGATAGATAGANNATGCTAGTTAGCTAGTTTAAACATAGATAGATAGATAGATAGATAGATAGATAGATAGATAGATAGATAGATGATACTTAGCTAGCTACCTTAAACATATAGCTAAATGCTAGTTAGCTAGTTTAAACAGACGGATGCTAGTTAGCTAGTTTAAACAGATAGATAGAAGCTAGTTAGCATGTTTCTGTTACACAGTTTCCTGTCTGTACAGGCTCATGTTCCAGAGGACAAAGACTCAACACCCACATCACAATATTAATCATGACAGGAACAAATTTGTGCATAATGTAGTGACAAATTTACAGCCACATCTGTATCATCTAATAATCATTTTAACTTGGCAAACCACTACTTTATAGAAGATGTTTGGTAAATGAACCACAACTTAATTTTATGCATGTTATTTAAAACACACACGTGTAAATCAAAACTAAAAGGTTCTGCAAATTTGTTTGGGGACTTCAAACAAATCCACCGTGACCCATCTCTGGGTCCCGACCCAGTCTTTGAGAATCGCTAGTTCACCGTGCAAAGAAACAGTTACTTTGCCAGTTTCCCTTCCAAATCAAAAAAACAATACTAGCTTTGTTTAGATAATTCCATTTAGGATTAAATTAGCAGTGGGAACAGAGTTAAAAAAAACCTACACAATAAATAAATAAAAGCAGCAGTAAACATCAAGGAAATAAGAAAACTGCAGCAAAATGAGTGTAACATTCAACAAATTAACAATATTTTATGGTAGATTATGTGAAAACGCACAGCAGGAATATTTGGTGTCGCAGTTTTCCGTGTAGTTTCACGTGTGAGTGACGCTGTGGATTATTTTTTTTCAGAGTGAAGCCATTGAAAGGTTGACGTGTTGTTTCCAGTTACAGGATTACACATTGGATTGAGGAAATGGAGATTAAATAACATAACAATTCTCTGCAAATGAGTGAATGCAGGCACATGGCATTCAGATTAAAGAAAAGCCTCAGGTCAGCACTTTATTCACACACTGATTTATTTATTTAGTTATTTATATATTTATTTATTCACTCTGATTACTCTTATTTACCTTATTTAAAGGTCCAGTCTGTAACATTTAAGATAGTTCAGTGACAGAAACTCACTATATATCCATTAGTATGTTTGTACTGTATATAATCATTAGGTTTTTTTTTTTTTTTTTTTTTTCCAATTTTGTAGTTTTATATAAGTTTTTATACTTTAGTCAAGGGTCTTGCTTTATGGAGGCGGCCATCTTGCATATGTTGCTTTGAGTGCCGAAACATAGCAGATTTGAGCAGAATTTACATTTACGTTAAAAATGAAAAGCCTCAGTACAATTGCATTTCTAAACTAAAGTCAAAGTGAATTTCACGTGGAAAAATTATTTTCAAATTCATACAATGCAATAAAGAATATTCTGTAGCGTTTACTAAATTTTTCATCATCAGCGTTTACAAAACATCACCTGTTTTGATAATTGATATTTACAATTTGTTTTGAACAAAATAAAACTTGTAAATACAACATTACCTTCCATTTTTTGACTGAATATAATATTGTGAAATTTGATGTTAAATCAAATTTGAGAAAAAAAAAAAGGTTTTGGAAATATTTGATGGACCAAATAATTAATCAAGTTAGTTATATTCTTCTTCTTCTTCTTCTTATAATTATTATATTACTTTGTCTGCACCAAATTATTTGCATTTTTGGTAGCTTGAACAGGCACAAAATTTCAGTAAAATTTGCCCAAAATCAAAAAATCTGAAAAACATTTTATTCTGTGTTTGATAGCAGTTGCTAACCCTAGCATTGCCAAATGTGGTGGGAATATATATCAGGGCAAAATTAACCAAAAAAAAAGGATAAAATTTGTAATCCAATTGTGTTGTATTCATATTGTGTATTTGATGTCTCTGTTTGGTTTTTGGATCAGAGGTGTCAAAGTCAGTAACAGGTGCTGCCAAAATTTAAAAAAAACTGTGTCCAAGTGAAGAGCGGGACTAGGTGAAATAATATTAAAGAAGGAAACAAGCTCATAGATCAAATTAAGAAACAAAACAGATCAAATATGAAAAATGAACAGTCATATTAAGATATATTGGTGAACACAATGGATTCTTTTCCCGCAACATAAAAAAATATTGATTTACTCATGGAATAACTTCAGAAAACAAGATAAATGTAAATGAGGTGTACATATTATGGATATTTCTGACTGCTTTTCACAGTCTTATCTTATCTTATCTTATCTTATCTTATCTTATCTTATCTTATCTTATCTTATCTTATCAAAAGAACCCCAGATGCTTCTGGGAGAGGTTTCATAATCAAAACCACTTCCAACAAAATGATAAACTGTCCCAAAAGCCACGATGGTTGGAATGGATTTTATTTTAAAAAATAACATACACAATGTGTTTCTCCTGATGAAAACCTGACTCAGCGTCTGTCTAAGTTCTGCTCACAAATACTGTTACTGTGCTAGACGCTGCAGAGAGGCTGCAGAGTCTACAGAGTCTGCAGAGAGTCTGCAGAGAGGCTGCAGAGAGGCTGCAGAGGCTACAGAGGCTACAGAGGCTACAGAGTCTGCAGAGGCTGCAGAGTCTGCAGAGAGGCTGCAGAGGCTGTAGAGAGGCTGCAGAGAGGCTGCAGAGGCTACAGAGGCTACAGAGGCTACAGAGGCTGCAGAGTCTGCAGAGAGGCTGCAGAGTCTGCAGAGAGGCTGCAGAGGCTACAGAGTCTGCAGAGAGGCTGCAGAGAGGCTGCAGAGGCTACAGAGGCTACAGAGGCTACAGAGGCTACAGAGGCTGCAGAGAGGCTGCAGAGAGGCTGCAGAGTCTGCAGAGAGGCTGCAGAGGCTACAGAGGCTGCAGAGGCTGCAGAGAGGCTGCAGAGAGGCTGCAGAGGCTACAGAGGCTGCAGAGTCTGCAGAGAGGCTGCAGAGGCTACAGAGGCTACAGAGGCTGCAGAGTCTGTAGAGAGGCTGCAGAGAGGCTGCAGAGAGGCTGCAGAGGCTGCAGAGTGGCTGCAGAGAGGCTGCAGAGGCTACAGAGGCTACAGAGGCTGCAGAGAGGCTGTAGAGGCTACAGAGGCTGTAGAGAGGCTGCAGAGAGGCTGCAGAGGCTGCAGAGAGGCTGCAGAGGCTGTAGAGAGGCTGCAGAGGCTGCAGAGAGGCTGTAGAGAGGCTGCAGAGGCTGCAGAGGCTGCAGAGTCTGCAGAGGCTGCAGAGAGGCTGCAGAGGCTGCAGAGTCTGCAGAGAGGCTGCAGAGCGGCTGCAGAGAGGCTGCAGAGGCTGCAGAGTCTGCAGAGAGGCTGCAGAGAGGCTGCAGAGAGGCTGCAGAGTCTGCAGAGAGGCTGCAGAGAGGCTGCAGAGGCTGCAGAGAGGCTGCAGAGAGGCTGTAGCGGCTGCAGAGTCTGCAGAGAGGCTGCAGAGTCTGCAGAGAGGCTGCAGAGAGGCTGCAGAGAGGCTGCAGAGAGTCTGCAGAGTCTGCAGAGAGGCTGCAGAGAGGCTGCAGAGAGGCTGCAGAGTCTGCAGAGAGGCTGCAGAGAGGCTGCAGAGGCTGTGCCTAAAACATGCTCGGCCACATTTCTGAATCCTCCTCCTCCCACAGCATTCGTTCCTCCTCCTCCTCCATCCTCCCATAATCCCCCAGGAAGAAAAACTGGGCAACATCTGGCTGAGTTTATGAGAGAACGAGGGAGCGAGAGAGAGGGAGAATTGGTAGACCATGAAAAGTGGGAAGAATTCTTTTTCTTGGGCAGTGCAGGAGTCTATTGTTGCAGTTGCCATTAGTGGTGGTGAAACCCTAATCTTGTGAAAATAGCCATTGTTGTGCTCAGGTTTTTTTGTCCAATAACAACGACGACGTCCATGTCTGCGTTGGCGTTTTTCTGATAAAAACACACTTGAACTTGTGAAACATTTTATTCAAACAACAGAGACACGCTGACCACCAGAAAACACTGTGGAACAGGTCAAAGGTGTGTGTTTGTGTGTGAGAGACCCACTCCAAACTTTCACACAGTGAACAAAAAATTGATGTTCTCACAAAACTGATCTGCATTCTTAATTATGTTTTATAAGGAAACATAGTATTTTCTTCCAGATCATAATAGTTTTTGACATATAACTAATAGACACTTTGTTTTTAAGTATTTGAGGCTGTTATCTCACAGCGAGGCGGCGTGTAATGAAGCGAGACGAGCAGAACACAGTTCAAGGCCAATTTGACACCAAATGTCAGGAGAAATCTGACAGATTTTCACACTGATATGACAATGAAAATCTTCTGGTGTTTGTTTTTACTTTTATACAGACAGATACAACCACGTGTTGCAGTGGCTTCCACAATATTTCAAAAATATTAAATTATTTCGATAAGTGTAGTTGTATGAGAGCACTGAGATGTGGGCATATTTTAGCTGCTTCACAAAAGGCTCACCTGATAAAAATCTATGCCAACTTAAGTCTACGATATCTTAAGAAAACATTTGCTGCTTTTTCTCACTGTCAGACTTTTTTTTCATCAAGAAACTGAAGCTTATGTTGCGTTGCAAACCACTTACTCCCTGCACCAAAGTCCATACAAAAAATCATAGATTTTACATCACAGCACAGAGGAGTCGAATTGATATTTTCAAATGTATTTTGTTGTCACAAATTCTCATATTGGATTCACCTCAGTGATACAAATTTGCCAAACAAGGCAGCAGTAGACCAGCAGCTCCTGTGTCCCTGTGAGCTAAAAACGCTGATTTTCTCTATGGACTTTGGTGTGGGAGAGTGAGTGGTTTACAAACTTCAGTTCCCGGTCAGAAAAGGCTGTGTAATGGCAAGATTAAGCAGCTGACATATACTTAACATATCATAGAGTTAAACAGGTATAAATTTTATTAGCTGTAAACTATTAGCTGAGCTTGTTAAGTGGCTAAAATCTGCCACAAAACAAAGAAACAAAAAAAAAAAAATGCATTATCCCTTTAAAATCCTTTGTCACACAATTCTGTAAATGTGCAAACAAGTGACATAATTTTGGTTCAGAAATGTAATTAAGAATGAAGTTGAACAAAGTTGATCAAACAAACAACAACAATCACTTCAGCTCCACTTCCTGTTCGGAGAAAAAAAGTAATGACACAAAAACATCAGCCATTGGTACGATAAGTCACACGCAGCTGTTAGAACTTCAAAAAAGAAGAGTGGCACTCCAAACTGTTTTTTGCACGTAGAAAAAATCAAACAGCAGGTTTGAAGAACACGAGGAGATCCGAGTGATTTGACGTCAGCCACATTCCCTCCTCTGATAAATAAAGGTCCTGGTTTTCAGAGAAGGTGTAAACTGATGAAGTCTTTTCACGTTGCATCTTTGAGGCAGAATTGTCCTTCTTTCTTGACGATCCCCTCTGCAGAGGATTCACAGGAGCGTCTCCTTTGGCACAAAACATCAAGAAGGTCTCTGCGGGTTGTTAGGTTTTCAAGTCCAACGTTGTAATATTTACAAAAGTCTTCGTTTTAGAGGTCTCCCCCTGAAAAACCTTGAGGGAATTCCTCGTTAAGTAAATGATTTAACTGCATGAAAAATAGCTGCAGAAGTAAGAACATTCATGCCTTCATAAATCAGTCCAGAGTTTGCACATGTTTACGGCTGGTTCCACGGGCTCAGCGTAGCCACACTGGTAGTCCAAAGTGGTTATTGTCGGTTGATGTGAAGCCAGAACTCTGTAGCACCGTGGTTCTGTAAAACGAATCCAGCTCCTATAGTCGATTGGAAACAGCTCGGAGAATCAAGGCAGTCGAGCGCGTGCCAATATCTTCATGCTGCACAGCGATGACTGATGCTCTGGGGGAGAACATTCACTCACAGCAGCAGGCTGCAGCTGTCAGCGGACCACCGCTCATGTTAGCCAACGTTCTCTGCTAAAGCCAAGTTCGCACTCAGCGACTTTCAGCGCTGACGATAAACGCCGTCGCAGTCTGCTGTCTTTCGCTACATGAGTGACCAGCAACGTTCGTGTCACACAAAACACGTCTTCAACCAGGAGATGTGAGTAACGAAAACCCAAAACTAGGCTGAAAGAGCTAGTTCAGGTTTCTTGAAGCGTGGCACAGTTCCAGCACGGCTCGGCTCTACTCGGTTTGGTGTCAGGCCCGTTGTTTTCCATGACTTCATAGTTCCTCCTCGATGTGGGCGCGGTCGTCATAGAAACTGCAGTGACGACGCAATCACAGAAACTAGTGACGGTCAAAGCCGTTGTTTTCTTTGCAGTGAATCATTTTCCTCAGTTTTCTAAACAGATGAGTTCACTGAATGGTTCAGTACTTCCTGCATGAGCGGAGCACAGACTCTGTCTGACACAGTCACTAAAGTGAAATACGGCTGAACGGCTTGTGATTGGGCTCACCATCTCCGTCTTTCAGCAGTGCTGTCGCTAAATACACCAGACTCCTCTGTTAAATATGGACATTTTACAAATGTCCTTAGTGTAGTAAAAAAAAAAAAACCTCCCTCCCCAGGAGGTTTCACACACATTCACACTCAAAGTCAAATACAGTTGTTGACTCAGGTGAAACTAAAACAGACAATAGCCAATATCTAACGACCCTTTGACGACCTAACGACTCATCTAACCTTTTAGTTAACAACTCACAACCCCTTTCCTGTCCAAACCACACCCCATGGACCAAGAACCTGACATAGTTTATAAGTCCCAGACTCTCCACCAGTCAAACAGAACTGAAGAAGCCTCTTGGATGAGAGGCGAAACGTCTTCAAGAAATTCAACTAAGTCCAGTTGCCTTTTTTTTTTTTTTTTTACTACACTTTGGATACCATGACCTGGATGACTGAGAATCTTCACAGACATACAAATGTCCTTGTTAAATGTTGCAGATTAACGCATGTTTTCAGGATTTTCAAGTCTTTTTAACTCATCTACAGTTCAACATTGTTCGCTTTGATTCTTGTGTCGGACGTCGCGCTCGTGACTCTTCCAGTGACGACGCTCTCTGACCAATCAGTGGCCGGCAGTCTGTCCACGTCACATTTTAGTATCAGTTCAACTGGAACCTCCACACAGCAGGGACTAAAAAAAGTACCAGGTACTATTGTTAGTGGAAAAGCAAATGAGCTGTGCCGAGCCATGCTGGAATGTAGTGGAAAAGTGCCAATAGTCAGTGCTGACTGCAATGTGAGCCTCTGCTTAGCAAGAACTAGCCTACAACATGGAGGCATGTAGATTTTAGCTACTTAACTTAGGTCTCATGGGAAAAAAAGGTTGTTTCTTGCTTTATGCCACTGTCAGACAGCTTTATCACAGAGGAAACTGACGTTTGTAAACCACTCACTCTCCCACACCAAAGTCCATAGAGAAAATCAGCGATTTTACATCACAGCACACAGGAGTTATTGATCCACTGCTGCCTCCATCACTAAGTTCAAATGTCTTATTTTGTCACTTCAGTGTTTGAAATCCTTTGTTCAGATTTACCTCAGTGACACAAAGTGACCACACGAGGCAGCAGTAGACCAGCAGCTCCTGTGTCCCTGTGAGCTAAAATCACTGTTTTTCTCTATGGGCTTTGGTGTGGAAGTGTGTCAGGTCGACAGACTTGAGTTGATTACATGGACATTTTTAAAAAGTGCCTAAAATCAGTTTTCGTTATGACAGATTAGGGAGCGCCACACATCAGGAAGGCGCAGGTTGTGTCTATGAAAAGTGATTGGCTGAAAATCGTGTAATGTGAACTTGGCTTAAGGACGGGAAAACGTCTGACCGACTCGACGCTGAGTTTGTCTACAGCACAGCCGAAACTGGCTGCTGGAGTTTGTTTGTGTCTGGCGCTCGTAGCATCGGCTCGCTCTCGGTGTGCAGGAGTCTCAGAGCAGCTGTGGAGAGAAAAAACAATCAGTGCGAGAGCTCAACCACAAGGAATTAAAAACAAATGCACGCTGGGATATGAAGATGCATTATCTCGCCAAGGATCTTGAGTTGTTTTTAATTTCCTTGGTCATCTCCTACAAGGTTACATCATAGAATTACAATGCCAGTGGTAACACACAAAGAGAGCTCTCAGGTCTAACGTAGATATTTGGTTTTTCTGTAGCTATAGCTCAACCGTTTTCCTCCTCTAAGTGTCTGGCGAGTCTCCAGAGCTCCTTAAGAATGCTCTAAATGCACTTGGCCACAGCCCAAACATCAAGTGCTTAATAATAAAAAAAAAAAGGGAAAAAAAGAATGGGAATGTGTCTGTTATTCAGGGTGCACGGCAGTCAGCAACAACTCACTCCTTTCCTGAAAAAAATGAAACAATGATGTATGTCTGGCACACTGGGGGTGCCTCATTGGCTGAGCAAACAGGCCCCAAAATAACTACCAATCACTGAGGACGTTATCATCAGTCACTCAGGGAGAGTCAAGGGGAGGAAGTTTCCTTCTGCACAGGTAAAGCTGGGGGAACGATCCGAGAATTAGGGTTAGGGTTTTGGTGAGTTCACTCAGTATTCTTAGCAACGTGTTAGGTTAGCGTGTGTTGTGTATGAACAGAAGAGTCCGATTATGAGCAATGCATCCACTTCTGCAGGAACGCTGGCTCTGATTGGCTGCCAGGCAAAGACAGATCATCCATTACATCCAGCAGTAAATAAACAGGCAGAGCAATTAAAGTGCCATCATTTGTTATGCAACACAGGGTGTTTGCATGTGTGTGTGTGTGTGTGTGTGTGTGTGTGTGTTCATGGTGGGACGCCATTCTCAAGTTTCTCTGCTGTCGTCTGCACTTGAATTAATGATTCCGGGGCCAGAGAATCAACAAATGTGGCCCCTGGCTGAGCATAATGGAGAGTACGAGCTGCCTGTGGACGCGTTTGAGGGCCGCTGCCCTTTCTTCTCTGTCAACACCTCACTACGTCCACACAACACACGCATTCACGACACAAACTCACATGTGACGCCCGCGTTCGTGCAGTAAATTAGGAAGCACTATGTGGCCATGAACGCGTGTGTGATTGTTTCACGTGTCGGCGTGTTGTGGCAGACTGTTGCAGATCATGAGGAATTTTATGTGGCTGGAGTGTGTAAGTGCTACTTTCGCGGTCACATTGAGTCTGGAAGGGTCAGAACCACAGTCCACGCTGGATTATTCTCTCTGTTTAAAGTCCTTTCAGCCCACAATGTTCTGCATCATCACCTGCTCAAGGCCGCAGCTACACGGACACTGTGACGCACAATGGGAAGATTTAAACCACTTGTTTTACACGGTAAAAGTGTCCTTCCTGTATCTAAACATCACTAAAGTGTCGCAATAAACACTTCAGCCACTTCTGACAAAGAAGGGCTTCTCTGTTTACCTGAGCTCGAGCAAGAGGTTTTGAAAAGTCCAGTTTAGTTACGTAACTAGCACATTTGCCGTGCAACGAACCCTCCCCCAACAGCTACTCCTGGTCATGGACGTGAACATTCAACCTGAAGAAGAAGAAGAAGAAGAAGAAGAAGAAGAAGAAGAGGAAGAAGAAGAAGAAGAAGAAGAAGAAGCACCGTGGAGCAGTCAGTCAGCTGGTAGCTGGCCAATCACAACAGACTCAGTGTTCTGGGGGGCGGGGCATTAGCTCAGAAACAGAGTGTCTGTTCAGAGGCTGGCAGAGAGCAGCAATAATCTGGCTTAATCTGAAGAGACTATGAGGTTTTTGACCATAAATATGATTTAATGTATCTAAGTAGACATCGGTAATCTGGATTTTTGGTTCAAAAAGACCATTCAGTGTGACCTTTAAAGGTTCAGTGTGTAAAAATGTGTCAGACTGCATATTGTTTACCACTAATAATAATAATAATAATAATAATAATAATAATAATAATAATAATTCTTCCCACAGTCCAAAAACATGCAGGTTTGGGGATTAGTGAAGCATTCAGTTCCTCGGCTCCTCACCTGTGGAACCTGAGGTCAGAGGTCAGACTGTCAGTTCATTTAAATCAAAACATTATTGTTTACTGCAGCTTTTTCTTAAATTCTTAAATAATCATCTCAGTTATCAATTCATTCTTGTCTTTTAAATACACTTTCACTGGCAAATATCACTTTTGTTACTTAGGATTTTAATGTTTATTTTAATTTTAATGTCCTGCTTCCTTCATGTATTTCTATGCGTTTGTAAAGCACTTTGAGTTGCTCCGTGTATGAATAATGCCGCACAAATAAAATTTGTGTTGCCTAGATCAGCTGGGATTGGACGACAAACCACAACAACGGTAATGACAACGCGACAACAAAAATGCTCTGTATTTATTTAGCGCTTTTCTAGTCTTCATGACCATTCAAAGCTGCTTCACACTACAGTTTTGGCCATTCACCCATTCACCCCATTCAGTCAGCGCAGCTACATGCAGCACGTCTTTCATAGCTCATTCACTCTCTGCAGCCAGTGCGGTCACTTTAAGGCCTGAGAGAATCTCCCTTTCTCTGTGAACACCTCCTTCTAACTCCAATCAGCCGTTCTTATCTCCTGCTCCTCCTCTGCATGTGTTTAATGGTGGGATCAGTCGGGGTGAACACTCTCTCATATTAATACTCCTTCACCAGGGCTCTGCAGAACGCAGAACGATCGACTTATCAGGGTCCAGTCCACATGAAAAACCACTTTACTGCCTGGTACCAATTTGTAATTAAAGCATTGTTGATGTACAGACCACCAGCTTCTAAAACAACCCCCAAAGATTTTTAATTTTCAGAAACAAAATTATGTGATTAACATGTCAACAAAGGTGCACGTCAGTGTGATAGCGTCGGAACCGCTTGTGGCATTCTCAGCATAATTGTGGGAGATAATAACCGTTTCCCTCGTAATGAATGTGGTTGGGTTTCGGCACAGAAAGCACCTGGTTAGGATTAGAAAAAGATCCCGATTTTTTTCCCTCACAATGTCACAACATCCTCTTCATGAAAGCACACAGGAATGTACGCAAAACGCCGCAACTATCCAAAACAAATCTGCCGACTTTTGACATCAAGCTGCGTCTACACGCTACCTGTAGCTCCTCCTCCTTCTCATGACGAGACGCAAATTTCACTGAAATTTCTCACACAACTGTTAAGGAACTAATTTTCTCCCCACTTATGTTTATTTATTTATTATTTCTTTATCAATTACCCACAGAGCTGCAGGATATGATTAGAAAAATCCTATTTGAAATGATTTTTGACACATAATGTGACTGTAAAATTGGTTGCGACTGAACATGTTTATGGAAAAACAAAACGTAAAATGCAGCATTTAATCACAGTGTTGTTTTGGTTATCATGTGATTTCTATTATGCAGCAAATAATTGTGCATCCCTAACCAACTGTCTGAAGAACTGATGATGAAGAATGTGTGTGTAGCTGGTCTTCCTCATGTTGTGGGGACCTAAATCTGTCTCCACACTCACATTATGGGGACTTGTCTTCCTTATGGGGACAAAAATCAAGTCCCCAGTTTAAGGTGAAGACATGTTTTAAAGTTAGGCTGAGGTCAGGGTCAGGGTTAGGCTTAGGGCACTAGTAATTATGGTTAAGGTTAGAGTAAGTCTCCAGGAAATGAATGGAAGTCAATGCAATGTCCTCTGAAGTCATGGAAACCAGTGTCTGTGTGTGTGTGAGAGAGAGACAGAAAATAAAACCTGGTTATTTAACATGTCTGATTATTTAACCATAACAAAGTGGTTTTTGTTCTTAAACCTAACCACAGGTTACTCACCAAACCTAATTGTGGCCACATTCATAACCAGACAATAGTTTTCATCGCCCTCACGTCCTCATTTCAGCCAAAAACACCAAAAAACCCCTAGTGTCCAGCATGTAACATTTAGGAGGGCTTATTGGCAGAAATGTAACATAATATGTTATGTTATAAAAACAGCTAGTAAGCAGTTTCAAGATAAAGATCATTTGTTTTTTGCAGCTTGTACCTCAGACGCAAGGGCCACCATCTTGCTTACCTTGAAGTGGAGAATTAATGGCTGCACTCAGGTAAACATTTGATGCATAAACCAATGAAGACAGTGTTTTTCAGCCTTTTTTTTTTTTGGTGTGTAAGGGCCACCGTAGTTGGGAATTTCTCATTTTTTTACACACTGAGTCTTTAAAACACAACCTTTTTTTCATACGCAAATTTGAAAACGTGTGTGTTTCTTATGGTCTGTAGATGGAAATGCAGTTTAGTGGTGTGGAAACATTATTTTTGTTTTGAGGAATCGTAGCGCTAATCTACATGGTGCATTTCTTGAAGTGGTCGTCCGACCAAAAGCTACAAAGTCCTGTGTCTCTGTGCGTCTGCGCGTCTGCGTGTCTGTCTTTGTCCTCAGGAAGTCATTTCCAGTCTGCATGTGAGCAGCCAAACCTTTTCTTGTCTTTAAGTGCTACTAATATAAACTGCCTGTAAAATGGATCCTTGCAGAGTTTTCGGGACCACCAATGTCAGAGTGCTGCTCTTTCACTTGGAATTACTCTGTGGTTGGTGTTCTTTCGCTCCCACAGAAAAAAAAGAGAAACACACTAAATTCAATTACCTGTACAAAGATTTCCTCCCCCTCCTCCCCCTCCTCCCCCTCCCTCTCCAAGTGGAGAGACATAAAAAAAGCCATGTGGTTGTATGAAGGAGGGGGGGGGGAGAGAAGTGACAACTTTTGGCTGGGCGACTGTTGTGTTTTCTATTTTTTGGTGTGAATGCAAAACTAGTTTCTACAGAGAACATCGTATGTTAACCTTCCAGCCTCCACGAAATCCCCGATTTACCGAAGGCGCGTCCTGTGACGTGACAGCGACCCTGCGATCGTTATCAAACATCACGGCATCTTCACTGCGTGGAAGCCAACTCTAGAAAAGAGTGCGGAAAATCTGGTCCGCTCCAAATTCACTGATCTGATGTCACACAAACTCTGGGTTAGAAACATATGGATGCTCCACATTCTCATCCAGTCATTCTGATTCTGTAGCATTTTTTTTTTAAAACCTCTTAAAAAATATGGTCTACATCAAGCTGTCCCAGCGAGAGAGAACATCTCCTCTGCAACAATTACTTCAAGACCTCACTCTTTCTTCCCCACATTTATCCCCCTCGTTCTTTTTTTTTTTTTTTTGTTTTATTTTTTTCTTTCTGCCTGACTTTTACAACTTCCTCCTGGTTGGGGCTGCAGCTCTAACCCAAACAAAACTCCATTTTTTAGTTATTGGCCCTCATGGCATGTAATGGAGAATCAAGCTAATTATCCCTACAGCTGTTTTCACTTGCTTTTTATGTAAGCAATACCTGGCTGATCCAGAGAGCAACAGTGAGGCCCTTCTTAGCGCTCCAGGCCTCCAGGCCCGCTGGAATTAGAGAGCAAAATGCCAGGTTTTTCCTCCTCCTTCCCCTTCTCCCCCCCACCCCCCCCACTACTGCCCGCCCGTACCCCTGCACCCATCTCCCAGCGCTCGACCCGACCTGAGCGAAAGCCACCCTGACAGAGCTCCGCCATTTCCACTCCCTCACGTACCTTCGAAACTCAGCCACGTTTGATGTTTTAACAGAGCTGCTCGTCGGCAGCTAAGATGGATCTGTATGACAAGCTCTCCGGTAATTAACGGAGCAGGTCAGGGTGTGGCTCCTTTAAATTGGAACCATCTCCTGCTGTCATATGACTAGAAAGAGCAAAAGAGAGAGAGACGGGAGGGGGGGGGGGGTAAAAGGCAGGAGAGCAGGAGAGGAGAGTTCCTAGAGGGTAAAGAGAAAAAGAAAACAATTCCTTGCAGGCTAATTACATAATTTCCTTCATCTGAGCAAACATGCTGGGTGCAAGCAAGTGTGAGCAAGACCTGCAGATGCCGGGCCAAGAGGTGCCAGAGATGCCTACAAATGCAGGCTACAGCGGCTGAGCTCGCTGTCACACAGGTCAAAGCCACACCAACTC
>JAFBJR010000063.1:567926-661500 GCA_016785285.1 Brachirus orientalis
AGAGGAGAGTTCCTAGAGGGTAAAGAGAAAAAGAAAACAATTCCTTGCAGGCTAATTACATAATTTCCTTCATCTGAGCAAACATGCTGGGTGCAAGCAAGTGTGAGCAAGACCTGCAGATGCCGGGCCAAGAGGTGCCAGAGATGCCTACAAATGCAGGCTACAGCGGCTGAGCTCGCTGTCACACAGGTCAAAGCCACACCAACTCCACGTCTCACTGGAGAATCAGTGTCACGGTTCACACAAGACAGCAAACTCTGTCCAGAAGCAAAGAGAAGACGATCCGATATTGTCTTTTCAGAAAGTCCATCGTCACATCCGGACGTCAGCGACGTATCGGTGATGCAACGCTCATCAAGCTGCACTGAATTTGTCAACGAATGTGTAAAACAAAATGGACAAACATCGATTAGAAACCGTTTTAAGACTAATTTGAAAAGTGGAACCCAGGAAGCAGGATCGGGCACCAGGCGACTCAACAAGTAAACAAGTAAAATCACACTTGTTTTAGCTCCTATTTCACAGATTATGTCAGTTTTGCAAATTATGCACACGTTCTGGGACACACAAGGTGGAGCAGTGGCTAGCATTGTTGCCTCATAAACCAGTTTGGATCCCGGTTGGACTGAGGGCTTTGTGTGCTTGTTCTACTTGTGTATGTGGGTTTTTTGGGGTACTTTAACAGTCACTGGGTTGACCATAGGAGTATACAGGACGTTGGCCCGGTGACTGGACTTAAGACCCGTCCAGGATGTCCCTCTGGGATTGTCTCCAGGTCTCTCCACGTGGATGGATGTTCAAATATGAGTGGACACCAGTGTGAATGACAGCTGGCATCATCCAATAGGAGCCTGGTTGCAGGTGATGCCCGTCAACTTCCAGTTTCAAAAACTGACACCAGTCAAGTTGCATTGTCTTCTGTATGTGACACATTTTACTCACTTTCAGTGAGAACAAACACCCAGAGGCTGAACAGTGTGAGCCGCTGTTCAGGAAAAAAAAAGGTCCCGGTGATCTCACGGTAAAGTGACTCAGTTCAGATCAACCACTGCTGGTCTAATGTTTCCCAGCTCATAACAGTCCAGTCCTGGCTGCAGCCAAGGAATCTGTTCAGTACAAACACCACTAGGTGGAGTTGGCTGTTATTGAAAAAAAACAAAAAACAAAGTCATCTCACATATCGACCTCATTAAACTCCCACGGAGAAGCAGCGTGTATCTCTGAGAGTTGTGGTCAGAGATGGACAGAGACAGAGCGAGACAAACACAGGGAGACGCTCAGGTCTCTGGCAGCTACAAAAAAGTAAAAGATCAATGTCTCCCTGAAACTTTGTCCCTCTCACTTTCTCTCTTTTTTTCATCTCTAATCCTGTGAGGAATGATGGAGTGATCTCTGTGGAATGGTGGTGAGCTTCTCGAGTCCTTGCCAAGGTGTGCCAAAGCACGAAACAGACCGCAGGGCCTGTAACGTGAAGGTTGTTTTAACGCACTCCCGTACACACACGTCTGTGTATATGCTTTATGCAACCTTGACCCCTAAAAATGATATTCTCAATTATGTTTCACCAGGAATGTGTTCTCCCAACCGAAATCACATGTTCACAGATGTGCTCATCAGCGTGATCGTGTTTTTAACCACTTGTGTTGAGTTATGAATGTGGGTAGGATTAGCACAGAAAGTCTGGTCCACCTGGTGAGGGCTTTGATAAGATCATGGTGTCACAACATCCTCTGCTAAATACAGTCAAGCTTGCACCAACAAGACCAAGACTTTGGGGGACTCGAACCCAGTCAAAACCACTGGGAACAAGAAATCGACTGAGATGAGTCCACACATGGTCTTGGTCTCTAAAACAACATTCGCTCAATAAAACCACACTGGGGATGTCCTCGTAACGCAGCAACAATCCACTAAAAATATCCCGATATTTAGTCTTAAAACGGTCTCTAAACGTGTGACGGACGTCTCCATGGAGATCTCACCATGTCATGGACACGGCTCGCTTTCCATAAAACACACACACACACACACACACACAGGACAATGTCTGCACAACACCACAACAAACCACCATAAATCTGATCTCATCTTGAAATGTGCGGTCAATGTCTCATGGACGTCTCACCGACGTCCCACTGATGACTCACACACATCTTGCTCTCCATAAAACCCCACCAGAGTGTTTTCATAACAGGAAAACAAGCCATCAAAACAACTTCTGACATTTATTTCAAACTTCTTGAACTGTGGTTTGCTGCTTGACACGCGCCTCGATATGTTACACGCCAACTGCTTGTTCGTCCTACCGAAAATTTATTTCTGAAAGATAAGATTGAAAGTTTCAGACAAACGTAGGCAGGTTTGTGAGTGGGTAGGTAAGTAGGTAGGAAAGTGAGTAGGATGGTAGGTAGGAAAGTGAGTAGGTAGGTAAGTAGGTAGGAAAGTGAGTAGGTAGGTAAGTAGGTAGGAAAGTGAGTAGGTAGGTAAGTAGGTAGGAAAGTGAGTAGGATGGTAGGTAGGAAAGTGAGTAGGTAGGTAAGTAGGTAGGAAAGTGAGTAGGTAGGTAGGAATGGGAGTAGGCAGGTAAGTAGGTAGGATTTTAGGTAGGAATGTGAGTAGGTAGGTAGGTGGGTAGGATGGTAGGTAAAAATGTGAGTAGGCAGGTAAGTGGGTAGGATGGTAGGTAGAAATGTGAGTAGGTAGGTAAGTAGTTAGGTTGGTAAGTAGGAATGTGAGTAGGTAGGTAAGTAGGTAAGAATGTGAGTAGGTAGGTAAGTAGGTAGGATGGTAGGTAGGAATGTGAGTAGGTAGGAATGTGAGTAGGTAGGTAAGTGGGTAGGAATGTGAGTAGGTAGGTAAGTAGTTAGGATGGTAGGTAGGAATGTGAGTAGTTAGGTAAGTAGGTAGGATGGTAGGTAGAAATGTGAGTAGGTAGGTAAGTAGTTAGGTTGGTAAGTAGGAATGTGAGTAGGTAGGTAAGTAGGTAGGATGGTAGGTAGGAATGTGAGTAGGTAGGTAAGTAGGTAAGAATGTGAGTAGGTAGGTAAGTAGGTAGGATGGTAGGTGGGAATGTGAGTAGGTAGGTAAGTAGGTAGGATGTAGGTAGGAATGTGAGTAGGTAGGTAAGTAGGTAGGATGGTAGGTAGAAATGTGAGTAGGTAGGTAAGTAGGTAAGAATGTGAGTAGGTAGGAATGTGAGTAGGTAGGTAAGTGGGTAGGAATGTGAGTAGGTAGGATGGTAGGTGGGAATGTGAGTAGGTAGGTAAGTGGGTAGGATGGTAGGTAAAAATGTGAGTAGGTAGGTAAGTAGGTAAGAATGTGAGTAGGTAGGTAAGTAGGTAGGATGGTAGGTGGGAATGTGAGTAGGTAGGTAAGTAGGTAGGATGTAGGTAGGAATGTAAGTAGGCAGGTAAGTGGGTAAGATGGTATGTACAGTATGTGTGTAGGTAGGCTGATCGATACTGTAGGTTATCAGATGCTTGTTTGCTACTGATCAATTATCAAAAGTAAAAGAAAATAAATTCCTTTTAAAGTGTAATTGAAACATTTGTGGGAGATGGAGACAGAGAAGGGAGTTTCTTTGGCACAGCATTGTTTTATCAATTAAGGATCTCAAGGCAAAAATAAACTGTATTCATAAAATTGCTTCATGAGCATGCATGCATCTAAAACACAGTTTGATAATGATGATAAAAAGAAAAGGTGCAGGGAAGTCTATGCGTCTGCCGCCGTCTCTCTCCGACTGCCTCTGAAGTCTCTCTCTGACTGATCTCACTCATTTGTTCCTTCAAGCGTGTTTTCTCCGTCTTATCACAAAATTCCTTCTCCTTCCCTCTCGCAGTGTGAGTGGCAGTGTTTATGTTACTGAGAAGGATGTCGAGAGCTTTACTGCAGTCCAGCTGCATGTGGGTCAGACTCTGCCAAAGAGTAGCTGCATAAAATCCACCACCTGCCTTATTTTTCACGATAAAAAAAGAAATAGCACTGGGGAACACTAGTGAGCTTGTCTCGCACAACGGCACCTTGATCTGCAGCTAAACTTCGAAGTAGAGCAGAGGCGGGCCCAATCAGAACCTGGACTGAAGATCCCCGAGCCCTCCTGCACCCTGACACACGGGCCCAGCCAGACAGGGGAGACGAGTGAAACCCGAGCCCACATTAAAGCACCTCCATCAGGTAGGAGATTAGGAGAGGCCTCCATGCTCTCAGTGTCTGCGGGGGTCTGGGCCTCTGAGGCCCTATCTCACCTCCATCTGGAAAGGGAATCTGAGGGTAGTCTAATGGTCTGATAAGAGGCCATGTCGACTGACACGGTAACAGCCTCTCACCCCCATTTAGGGAAAAAACCAGCTTGGATGCGAGCCTGGCTGTGGTGCACTCTCATGCGGGTGAGGGAGGAAGGGTGGAAGTGCTGCATGGTGGTGTTCACTTTACTTTGAAGCTTTGACCTGGTATCCTGACAAGCATGCACAGGCACAACGTTTACAGAAACAAGTAGCAACTGAAAAGGCAACTCTATGATCGTGTGCCACCTCTGTACATTTCTGCAAACCACAGGTACATGTGAACTCACGTCCCTAAAGCCAAACTTCCATTAATTATGGAGGTGTCTACAGATGAGCACATCAACCTGATGAGGTTTTTGGCATTCGGAGGAAATGAAGGTGATGGTAACCATTCCCCGGTAGAGGTTATGCACAGAGAGACATTTGGCACAAACTGGTCACAAACTGGTCTAAAGCTGTGAGGTGGACGTCTCACTGACAAACTCAAGTACTTCTAATTATATTTGCTTATTTCTTATCATTAAAGAGATAAAATACAGTAGAGAGCTGTGTGTTTTAAACCACAGCTATGCTGTTTGACTCACTGTGGTTATTTATTATATTGTGTTCCACCATATGTACTGTTGAATATTATGTTGAGCCGTGAAAGAGCAGCTGCTGTTACACTTTACAGCAGCTAATGAGTCTCCCACTCATAACACCGCGACAGTCCACCACAAATCCTCTGACATTAGGTCTCGAACTTTCTTTGAGGAGGACGTCAACCGTCTCCTCACTCTATTAACTCCAAGACAGTCCGTCTGTCTGTCTGTCTGACTTTTCATCACGTGACTTTCCAACTGTTCGCTTGACAGACTTAGAAATTCGGCAGGCGACTAACTAAGGGCACCAGTGTCTGCAGTGCCCATGTTGGCAGTGATTGGACAAGAAATGCACAAGATATGAGTAGAAATTCCCAATCACAGTTCCTCTCACACCAGCGTACCCCATCAAACTCTTCAGACAAGATTCCACTGATGACTTTGGACGAAGAAAAGATGAAGCATTACTGACTGACTACTCATAAGTATGTTTGTTCAGGTATGTAATTGCTTTAAAACAAAAATAGTTTGCTTTCCGTAGTTTCAGAATAGGCCTTTTATATGTACTTTAGGCAAGGGCCTTGCTTTATGAGGGCCGCCATCTTGTGCCTCCATTTTCTACAGCAGCCCAGAGAGACAAAGCAGCCAGATCAAGCATTTTTTTTTTTATTCACATACATTTCAAATGGTTTGCTTGACAGGCTTCAAACATGGCAGGTGTGTGCCAAGACTCTGTCCAACGTTCTGCACGCCAAAAGACAGTCGTGCAACTAGAGAGAAGACAGGCAACGTCAACGTGCCATGGACATGTGATGCTGAGTCAGTTTAAGCCAAAATGTGGCTACTGCATGAGTTCTCCATAAAATACACAAGAACGTCATCATCATAGCACAGAACAATCCACAAAAAAAAAATTACATCTTCCATTCTAAAGCTTAAGCTCCTCCTCCAGGTGGGAAATCTGCCTCAAGTCCTTGTGACTTTACTTCATTTTAGACATGGAAATATGACACATGTGAAACAACATGGCAAATTGTTGCATTTGAATATTTGATTTTGTTGACTTGGCAAACTTCACAAACATTGATATGTAACTAAGAGTGCAACAATTTTGTTATGTTGTGGTTTCTTTACTCTTCTATAGTCCCTTTTCCACCAAAATTACCAGGAACTTTTATTTACCCGGGTAAATAAATTCCTGTTAATCTGTGTAGTTTGTGTTTCCACTGCACCTCAAAGTTCTTGAGTGTTGTTGATGACGTTCAGTCAGAACATTTAACACGCCGGTGGATCGCTTGATTGTGTTTGTTTCTCAAAACCTGTTTCATGTTAATAAAGACGAATAAAGTCTAAAACAGTGACAGACGTGTGGAGGGGGCTTGTAGAGGTGCTTCATTGAGATGGTGGGAGTGAAAATCAAGCTTCAAAATAGTTTTTACTGACATCACTGTGAGCTGCATCAGGCAGAGAACAGCAGCAGCAGCAGCAGTGATGTGATTTTTTCTCCTCCTCATAATTTATTAGTTTCATCTCATTGTTCTTAATCAGAATCAGAATCATTCTCTTGTTGTGTAAAGACCTTTAGGACGATACATGTTTTCACGTCAGTGTCTCCAAAAGTCTCAAATAACAAGAAAAAGACACTAGATATGTCACAAGTTACTTTTTTGAAAAAGAGTCATTAGAGGGTGTGTTCCACACAGGCCCCGCCCCTCCAAAGTTCCTGCTAATCTGAAAAGTCCTTAGTCATGAGTAGGTACTAAATTTACCTGGGTAAATCGTTTACCAGGGTAATATTTACCCGGGTAATTGTGGTGGAAATGCGCTGAGGTTTTTTTAATTACCTGGGTAAATGAGAAAAGTTCCTATGGTGGAAAAGGGCCTAATGTCAGTAAAAACAAAGACACTTCATTTCATGAATCGATTAATCAATAAAATAATATCTTGATGAATCAGCTGTCAAAATAAGGGATTAGTTGCAGAAAGGCTGCAGAAACCAGGCTGTGAAAAATGTTCTCTCGTGCTTTATGAAACAGAAGAGTATAGAAGGGAAATGTTGGGGGGAAAAAGTCATGACATGCAATCATAATTCATGTTTGTGTTTTATAAAGAGAGGAAAGTTTCCGTGCAGGAGATACAGTGTGGGTTGGAGTGGAGACCTTCCCTGTCCCTGAAAGACGGAAAAGAAGGACGGAGAGCCAGCAAACAGCAAACTTTTATTTTCCTCTTTACTCCACCTCACTTCCTCTTCACATTTCTTTTTGTAGGTGCACATACTATAACAATAAAAAGGAAAATACTACCGGGCTCACTCATTCACATGCCTTTATGTTGTAATCGAGAGTGCTATTAAAGCTCCGCCCTCGTCCTGATGTCTTCTCAAGATGAGAGCGGTGACCCATCTGTCCTCACTGCTGACCCGACTCTTCCTCTCCGTCTCTCTTTCACTCACTCACTGCCCACAGACTCACTGTTTCACCATCTGGTTTTTATTGCCCATAGTCCGTTTCCCTCTCTTAACTGATTTGCCCTTCTACCACATCAGGCCGGAGACACAGAAACATCCTTTTTTTTTCCCCTCCCTGTTCTGTGTTAAAATCTGAGTCGGAAAAAAAAGCAGAACGTGAACAGATTTGACGGAAAACAGACAGTGACTGAAATCGCCGCCCTCATCAGCCTGCGCTGACAGACACTTTCAGTCTAAACAAGTTTTACAGACTCATATAACATGCTCTTGTTGACTTTAGAGGAATTTAAAGTCCGAGACGAGACTTGAACTCTGACCACCCAAATCCACGCAGTCCAGGTGAACGTTTGTGCCAAATGTGAAAGGATTCGACTGTTTATAAACGTCGCGTACTGTTGAAATAAAACCTATTTAGGACCTCGTGCTGAATGCATGTTGTTATTGTTCACGAAAGTGTTACCTAAGATTTAAGGAAGAAAATAAATCCTTATTTAGCTTTTACTGCAATGTCGTGGTTTGCAGATGAATTAAAAGTTCACATTCATTAGAATTTAACTTTAATTATTATCTACCAGGTGTGGGAATGACATGGAACGTAAGGATACGATACTCAACACATGGCCCACGATGCCGATAACATCACGATACAGCGATTCTGTGATAATCAATATATTGAAGGACAATCAGACAGTGATACATCATGATATCTGTCTAACTGAAGAAAACAAAAAGTCAGTGAAATATTCAAAGTGCAGGATTTTTCTCTTTATGTAAACTTTATCTAAACTCCCTCTAACTTCCACCCAAGGTTCTTTCCTTCATTTGAGCAGCGCCACCATGAGGAGACATGATGATGACGTACACCTGGTGAGTGAAGCTAACAGGGACCGTTTATTTTAAAACGCCTTAATTTGTGTATTGATCGATTATCGTATTGCACAAGGAAAGAAGACGATATATCACCGAATCAATATTTTGACCCACCACTATCATCTACCTTAATATTTCACGCTTAGCTTTTCTACTGACTGTTAAAAAAGTGCGTGAATAATGTACTTAATTCTTGAAAGAATGACAGTAAAGTTCTCAGTGTCCATCCAGCTGTGCCACCTTTAAGTCCAAGTCCATGTTTGAGGCACATTTTTTGGAAGAATTCCCTCAAGATGTTCTTGAGATATCACATATGTACTGTAGATATATAAACAGATGCACAGACGGACATCCTGATTACATTTCATCTGGGATCAAACCATATAGAGTTTTGGACATGTGCCGAATATTTATGTGTGTTTATGTGAGTCAAGTCTCTCTCTCTCTCTCTCGCTCAACTGCTAACACTTACATGAATTAAGTTCCTTCAAATAAAATTTAACAAGTTATATGAAATCGACTTTCTCATTGAGTATTTAAACTCAATGAGCAAGTCGATTTCTTATAACTTCTTTTTTTTTTTCGACGTACGGAGGAGGATTAGGGCCACATTTGAAAATGTTTTTGGAAACAAAACAAAACAAAAAAATCAGGATTCTGGGAGGAAAAAGTCGTAATTCTGACTTTTTCTTCTCAGAATTCTGACTTTAATTTCACAAATCTGGCTTTTTTTTTTTTTTTGTTTGTTTTCGAAAATATATTCACATGTGGCCTTAATCGTCTTCCTTACAAAACTATTTAGGATCATTTGAACCAGTCAAAAAAAAACTAAAATAAATAAATAAATGAATGCGATTCTTCAGATGTGTATCTGTTCTCCTCACGTTTGATGTTTGAACTTGTATGTACAAGTGAATCTCTCTCTCTCTGTCTCTGTGTGTGTGTGTGTTTGTGCCAATTGTGTCAACAAAATCTGATAGTAACATCTAAGCAGTAGCTGCGAGTGTTGGACAAGTTGAGACAGAGATTTGCACAGTCAGATGTTTTCTGTTTGGTCATCAAACATCCGAGCTGCTGCTGCCCGTCCAAAGTTAACAGTGTGTTCATGCGTTCATCCACCGTCACCCTCACCCTCACCGCTGTTAACCGACGTCGTCTTACACCTTTAATCTCTTTCTTTACTCGGAGCAAAATGTGAAATGTGTCTTCAGACGCTGTTTAAGACAAAGTGACAACAGCAGGATTGATGTCAAGTGGACACACTGTGTGTGTTTGTGCTAGCACAGCTGCAGCGCGGCGCTTAATACCGTTTAAGTCCGGTCTCAGGAAGAACCAATCATGGTATTGGCTGAGTCTGTTGGTGCTGCCGGGGTCAGCGTAGCCCCGGGACATGACACACATGGAATATACGCTGGGGATAAAGAGGGGAGGCGTCGGCAGTTCCTGGTGGTCTGCTCGTGATCTCTACCTCAGCGTGACCTCGGTGTCGCCGTGAGAGCGCAGAGAATGAAGAAATGCGTGGAGAAAAAAAAAAAACAACACACTGATCACTTCAGCATGGTTTTAACGACAGGACTTTTCTGATTCCTTAAACAAACATGAACATTAAAAAAATGGGGAGTCTGTCAAGGTCACACACAGTGTTTATAGAAAAGTGGGCAACCCTTCATGATTTCCTGAGTTTAAAGTCCCAATTGAAAATCTTTACCTTTTACTGTTCACTAGGTTGTGGGTACGAATCTTCTTCGTCACCCTGAAAGCCACAGTTCAATCCTCTGTTTCCGGACTTTTACAGCAGGGTCGAACCTCATCACATTTCTTTCAGCAACTACACCAGGGGTGGGCAGTTATTTTCCCCAAGGGGCCACAGGAGATACATTACATATTGATGTCTTCTTAAAGAGCAGTAAATTGTATTGTTTTGGTATAAAGTGGGCAGCATACAAACACACAGTAAACAAAATCAATGGCAAGGCAGACTTTATTCAATTATTACTAACTATTGAAAATAAGAAACTACTCTTCTAAATAATGAACACTACTATACTACACTGTGGTGTCGTGTAGTGAGTATATTATTTTACACCACCAACACTGTTACACCACACCGTTGAAGTGCGAATTTTCAACCAGCGACTTTACATACAAGAGCTTTGCTGTTTAGATAATAAGATAATAAACAGGGAATCAGTATCATGTTGATACTGTTCTTAGTGGTCATTTGATATAAGCTGCAAACGTTGTGTGGATAGAAGGAGCAGACAAATCAGCTGAACTGTGTGTAAAAGAGAGATGAATGAACGGAACAATATTATACACGAGCGTTGATTCCGTCACCACGCATCCATCAGTGTATGGGAAACTCAGGAAACATTAGGTCACTCCAGAGTCCTGTTATTTACCTTTATTATTTCTAATTAACCTCAGGCGGGCCAGTCAGGGAGGGTGGAAGGGCCACATTTGGCCCACGGGCCGTATAATGCCCAGGTCTGAACTACACTGAAAAACAAGGTGTGTTCTACAAAATAGATCCAGATCTACAAAAGAACAAAAGGCTCATATTTTAGACCATCAGTCAAACCATTTCAATATTCTGAATCAGTGAGCAAAGGTTTTTTACGTTTGTGACCATATTTGGAAGAGCAGGGGTGGAGCCTGACTGAGAGCTTGTCGTCCTACACCTGCAACAGTGGACCTACTGTATTCGACGCTACTAGCTGTCAATCGCACGCTACATGGCCCTTCTGACATGGATGACTTCACAGCTAGAGGAGCTAACGTTGCTAAAGGCGTCGTCATTGTTGGGCCGCACCCTGATGGGAACTTGTTATCATCACTTCATGTGACTAGTAACTATTAATTTACTAGCTACAGAATTACATCAGTCTGGTGTAACCCAAACAAGTAAAGCACTCAGAGAGCACAGACCTCCGCCAAGCAGCTCATTTCCCTCTGTATTGTGATTTGCACCCAAAATTATTAGTCCTAGAATTATTCAATCTACATTATTGGATTCCTTGACCACGAAAACATACCCTCAGCATTTGGAATCACCTTAATATCATTATTAGTTTGATAGTTATTCATGAAAATCAATATTTCTGTACTATTAGTTTTCTTCTGGATCGAGCTCCATAGCTCTGTCGGCACACTTCAGATTCAGCAGAGTCTCAGCTACTGTTTGGTTTTAGTTTCATGTCTGTATCTTTATTTGTTACCTAACAGTGTCCAAAATCCCACCAGCCTCATAGCTTTTCTTGTTCTGGATCGTAATATCTGGAGTGTTTACAGGATCTGGATCAATCTGTCATATATAATAGAACCTAGACTTATCTTGTCTTTTTTTTTTAACCAAGTGCCCTGACCATTTATTGTGGAGTTACATACACAAATGCTGAAAACGGCCCTCTCTCGTAACGATAAAGAGTCCTTCGAAGAACTCCTGGATCCAGACGGCGAACCGGATCAGCACCAAAATCTAATCGTCTGTTTCTTGTCCCATTACAAACCTTTTCTGAAAATGTCATCGAAATCCATTTGTAATTTTTTGAGTTATTTTGCTAAACAAATCCAACTCTGGTTTGTTAGGTGATTAGTTATATTCCGGCTGACAATACGTTGCATTGGAAATGGGAGGTGACTCCATCCTTTCCAGACTCATATTCAATCTTAAATGAGATTGAGATGCAATCTGGCATTAGCCAGGCTATCAATTTGGCATACTTCTCTACTAAATTCCAGATTATGTGATTACTAAACCACAACTAAAGCCTTAGAAATTACTAGCTAGTTTGAAGCTAGTAATTTCCCAGCCAGTTAGTCCTATCGGTCCCAAGTGGGTTTGTCTGTGGTTTCAATGGTGGCCCCACCCACCTGTGTTTGCCCACTTCAAGCCCATGCCCACTATATTAAGTGGGTTCTAAGTAGGCATGGGCTTGAAGTTGGCAAATTATGCAGGTCCCATATGGTTTCAATAACATGAGTCTGCCAAATGGTTGGGACCACCATTGAAACCACGGACAAACCCGCTTGGGAACGATAGGACTAACTGGCTGGGAAATTACTAGCTTCAAACTAGCTAGTAATTTTCTAAGGCTTGGTTTAGTAATCATATAATCTGGAATTTAGTAGAGACGTATGCCAAATTATAGCCTGGCTAATGCCAATGAGTGTGAGTCTGGAAAGGGTGGAGTCACTTTCCACTTCCAACTCAATGTAGATGAAAATGTCTCTGTACACAATTCGAGTACGAGACTTACGATCGACCGATGTTCAGGATGACGTACGCAGAGCGACAGCAATGAGTCAAAAAACGTACTTCGTGTAGTTTTCCAGGAGCGACTGCTGTCTAGTCATGGCATCTAATGACTTCTGTCCGTGGAGCAAGTCATGGTAGCTGCTCTTCGAAGGCCGCCATGTTGGATGTTTACAAAAGCTGCTGGACATCACTTATCAAATCAGTGGCAAATTTGGCTGCTTCCACACAAATTGGTGCAGCCCCACATTGGTCGAAAAGATAACAAGATGCAATTGGATAAATTGCAAAAGTTAAAAAAAAAAGTCACTTTACAAAAGAGTGGTGATGTCATGGTGGTTTCCTGAAGGGAAATCCTTATTTTTTTGTTCTTGGGGCCAAAGAGGTCAGAAAAAAATAAAAAAACAGCCACGATATCTAAGTGAACTGTGATTTCTGGGTCTTGTCTGTAGTTAAAAAATCCTCCGGAACGCTGTTAAGGTGTAAAAATGTCTCTCTGACTGAAACCACCAACGCTCCTTGAGCAGCCATCTTGAACCTTTAACAACCTCTCTGGAGCGCTCCACATGACACCCTGCCAGTGAATCTGAAAAGGGAGATACCACGGATCGTAAATAAGCGTCGTAGAAAGTGACAGAGGTCTGGCTCCGTGCTCAGATAGGGAGTAAATAATCCTCATTAGTTTTGACAAAGCGACTCATAGTTTTGTGATATTTACTGCCGAAACATACTGTACCCATTAAATAAGTCGTGATAGAGTCATGCACACTGACAAAGCTAAGGCTGGGGCTTAATATTTAATCTCGCTGTGGGATAAATACAACAGGTTATGATGCACTGGCTGAGTAAATACTATTTATTATGAAAGCTAAGGAGCATAACTTGGACTGTAACGTATGTAAACCTGTCCTCACTCTGTTTATGAAAGTCTGCAATGTAGTATATTAATGTCCTGGCCATGTTAGGGATATTTTTCAACTCTAGTGTATCTATTTGAAAAGAACTAAATCTTGTGACACTCTTTTCTAAACAGTTTTTACCATTTCAGGGCCCATAAACATGGATGCTGATAGTTTTTCCTCTAAAAATGAGTGTGAAAACGTGATTTAGTGACATGTGCGCAGGCTTCCAGTAAGTCATAAAATCTGCAGTATGAAATATTGGCGTGTCGGTGTAGGTTTGACTGTGAACTCGGTGCATTTTTATTCTGTATGGGTGGTGCTGGGAACGGTATCGGCTTATAGCGCTGAAAGAACCCGGTGCCTCGGGTCACACAGGGTGATGTTCACCCGTCGCTCACATTACCCCACATCTTCGCGTGGTTCTGCTGAGCGGGCGTAGCCCACGTCCCCACTCCGGTTTGCTGTAACGACGTGTGACAAGCACGAGCAAGCAAGGGTTGCCGTGCATGACATGGATATCACACAGTAGATGTGTTGGAATCCCATGAAAACGTTTGGATATTTGTGACATACTGTGCTTAACAAATGTATTAGACCATCATCCAAAACCAAAGCTGCACTAAATTAACACTAGTGGTAATTATCAAAATCATTTCTTCAGTTTCTGTGATGGATAGAAGCTCTTTAACCAAAGTGATATTATTGTTATTCACGAATTTTCAAATTAGTAAAACACGTTATTATTTCCTGATAAAGATGTCAAATTATAGTTATTTATTTCGGTTAGCACTCTTGCCTTTGCAGCAAGAGGTCCCGGGTTCACAACCCGGTTGGAACAAGGGGCCTTCTGCAAGGAGTATGCATGTTCTCCCCTTGGTGCGTGGGTTCTCACCGGGCACTCCGGCTTCCTCTCACAGTCCAAAAACATGCAGATTTGGGGATTAGGTTAATTGGACACTCTAAATTGCCCGTAGGTATGAATGTGAGAGTGAATGGTTGTCTGTCTCTGTGTGGCCCTGTGATGGACTGGCGACCTGTCCAGGGTGTACCCTGCCTCTCGCCCTATGTTAGCTGGAGATAGGCACCAGCGCCCCCCGCGACCCCTGGTGGATAAAGCGGTAGAAAATGAGTGAGAGAGTTATTTACTTCTATTCCTGAACAGAAATATAACTTTTAGTGGTTGAATGTTATGCTTGATTAATATCTGACTTCTGATCGGCTCATATTTGGGTATAAAAAGGTAAATTCAGTTTGTCATTTGCCGAATAAATAACAATAATCTATTTAGTATTTTAAAGACTTTTTTAAAATATTTATTTTCTTGTTTCTCATAAATTTAAGCACTGTATATTCAAGTTTTAAACTTTTAAAATTTTAAGCTGCAGCACATAACTTTATGAGAAAACCGCCTCTGTGAGGCAAAACTATCAGACCTGACTGGGGGGCGGGGGCATTTGTGTGTACACAGCAGCAGAGCAGGGACGGGTGGAGACGAGAAGAGCTGATCCTGTCAAACTACTGAACAACCTTTTTTTAATTTAAATTTAATTTAAACATATAGAATTCACTTCTGAAACTTTTTTGTTTGTTTCAGTCAAAGACGCCTCACTTTATTAGCAAAATGTTGTTGTTTCCTACGTCTGCTTTGACATAAAATCAATCACTTCCTGTGTGCAGAATGATCTGAGAAACACACAGAGAGAGAGAGAGTCGTGTGGAGCTCCATCTTAATCAGCTTTTTTAATAATGGTTTGAATGAGAATTTTTTTGATGTAAAATTAAATTAGATATAAAATATAAAAATATAAGATATAAAACGTGTCAAATATGTTGTGGTGAGTTCACACAAAGTGAAAGGACAGGTTCTTTTCTTAAAGTCATTCTTAAACATTAATTACTGACACATTTGAACGTTGAAACAACTTGAGTGTAATATAATTATTGCTATTTTTTTTTGTTCTCTTCTTAATGAGAGTCCATTTAAAGAGTCAGTCCTCATTTTGTCAGAAAGTGTATTCCAGTGTTGTGACGAAGGTAAATGGACGTTCCATTAGTGGGTATGTTAAAAATGTTTAGTAGTTTGTAGAAGAAAATGTACCTCTGTGTGTTTTCCTTCGCTGAAGGAGCTTTTTTGTTGTTTGCATCGACTGATCACAGGAAAAGTCGAGAAATGGTTGGAAAAACGTGGAAGAAGCAAGAGGTGTTTTTAACAAAGACAACTGTCAGGTTTCACTTCTGTCCACGACCTGGACGATGTCAGTTCAGAATTATTTCACAGATTTTTAAAAGATGCACGGAGAGCAAAAACTTCCACCGAATTCTCGTCAGTTCGTCTGAGTGAACACTGATCTTCAAATTCCTTATGGTGATATTGCCTCCAAATACTGATCTTCACCTTTGACCTCTTATGACAAGTTCATCTTTGAATCCAAGTGAACATGGAAGGAATCCCACACCTTGGCTGACAAATTCAAGGACTTTGAAGGACCAATTTCCTCATATTCAAGGACCGAATGTGCTGACTCAGCTTAAGATGGAGGACAACTTGTGAGAGTGTCTCCGTCCATGGCGTCCACTTTTATTGATTTGCAGGACGCTCTGCATCTGGACAAGTGATTGTCCTTGGGATCTTGGTCAAGTCATTGGTCAAGTCTTTGTCATTTGGGATTATCTTGGATTATCTTGGAATTTTCATTTCCCAGGCATCACGTCATTTGCTCTCTCTTGCTTAACGTTACTCGCTCATTGTTCTGCACGGAATCTCACGCCAACAGTGGACAGAGACGGTGGACAGTGTCCACAACACTGGACATTTGTCCTGTGTGGGCCTAGTCTACGTACATCAAGAAATGCAAGGCATGAAACAGTAGGTGGTGCTGTCACAAAGAAGGTAGACATTTACCTAAATATCAACTGAACTTCTTTCTTGTGCAAAATTCAAGCACTTTCAAGGACTTGTGTCTATTTAGGACCAGGCACTGGTCCAGGCTTCACAAGGACCAGTCCGGAGCCTGACATTTGTACCAAATTTGAAGAAATTCCCCCAAGGTTTCCTTGAGATATCGTACTTGTATAAGTATAATTTATATGTATAAATGGAAAGCCAAAGGCTGATTATACGTCAGGCCAAAGCTGCTTCAACCATACTATTTTGTTTGTGGTATTTGTTGTTTAAAAACTCATATATTTGACTCTGGAGTTACCTGCCATCCAAGTCAACCCAGAGCCTCAAAACCTAAAAAGCACAAACTGTTGTGTGATGACACAGTTTTTCTTATTTATTTCCCAACTGTTTGTCCTCAGCCACATCTTGACGATCAGCTGTGAGTAAAAAAGTCTGTTTTGCTTTCAGTTTTGGTTCGTTGGTCTCATAAAAAAAAAATCCCTGTTTTTACTCTTCACTGTTGTTGTTGTTGACTGAAACCACTGTTGTGGTTTCAGTCATACTTATCTGATAGATTCCAGTTTGTACATGTTAATAACAATGACTCATTGCAGACAAAAGTTAACTATGGAGTTCCACAGGGCTCAGTTCTTGGGCCTATACTTTTTACCTTATATATGCTTCCTTTAGGAAACATTATTAGAAAGCACAACATACACTTTCATTGTTATGCAACTGTTTGTCCTCAGCCACATCTTGACGATCAGCTGTGAGTAAAAAAGTCTGTTTTGCTTTCAGTTTTGGTTCGTTGGTCTCATAAAAAAAAAAATCCCTGTTTTTACTCTTCACTGTTGTTGTTTCTTGTTAGCATTTGCGTTTGCCGAAAACTTAGCAAACCAGCTTCCGTGGATGGTCATGTGACACAGATAACTTTCATCACTTTTAGCTGAAAATGCAGTTCTTAAATAAATACGTAGTGGTATTGATGTCGCGTTAGTGTTCGTGAGGGAACGGTCACGGATACTTTGCGAAAATACCCTTTTAAAATACCTTCAGTGAGACATAATCGCTGCAGAGAATGGCGTTTCCATGGCTACAGAAGCCACCGACTGGTAAAAGTGTCCGGCAGTGCAAACATGTCATACCCGCCACAGTAAAGCTCCGCTCCACAATTTTGCTCCTTTATCTGCCTGCATTTCTTCGTTCTTACTCATCTAACTCAATAAACAGCCCCACCATCGCTTCCCCTCTGGCTTCGCTCCCTCCGCTGTTGTCCCACTGGGTCTGCAGAATGCAGCGCATGAAACAGTGCAGCTCACCACAATAAATTAGCATCAGCCTTCGCTAAGTGCCAGTACACATGTGCAAAGTGTTTGTGTTACACGGAGAGCATTTCACAGGGATAATAATTACACTGTCTGTCTCCACACCTGGACGCTGACACATGGTTAACAGCTCAGACAGCCGCGCCCAAACACCTGTAAGAAATAACACGCTAACACCGTCAGACGGCCAGAGAGGGAGGAGGGAGCGTGTCCCCCTTCTCTCTCTCTCTCTCATGACTGCACTGTGTGTCATTTCTCACATCCATGACCCGTTTAAGTAACACACACATTCTTGAACACACACACACAATTACTTCTTGTGCATCACTGAATTCTGTCCAAGTTCTTTATTCGTAGAAAACGTGGACTGTTCCAAACCTACACATCTGGTCTTGAGCAACAGCGTGGGTAACTTTGGCTTTGACTGCACAACTTAGTGGCATTTTGACTCCCATCTACAGCTACTGCAGTAAATATCACAGAAAAATCCTCTCCAGTTCCATCATACCTTCTGGTTTGCGCTCAGCGACTGTAATTCCCCTAGTTATGACTAAAGAGTTTCAATTGCAAAACCCGCTGAAGCTGTAATTCCAAGTTGTCAAGTCGTTTGAACCCGTAACACCCTGACATTACGAAACAAGATGGCTGCTCCAAAGATCAAAGAAACTATTTTCTTTACTGTTGTCTTGAAGCAGTCCTGACTTTTTTGGTGTCCAGTGTATAAAGTCCTGAGCACAATTATGTTCTACGTGGTATCTGAGGACATTGCTACAGTGTTTAGGCATGAAATGTAACGTGTTTGCTACTTAGCTTCAAACCTAGCCATAACGTTCAGTCATAAGTGAATGTTACAAGTTCAGTTGTAACTGGAGCAGACTTGAAAGGAAAGTTTAAATGTGGTTGTGCAACTAGTCAGCGCTAACTGCGCTAAGACAGGCAGACTCGCTGCTGGTAGGGACTCAAGAAAAAAAAAAAAGCTAATTTTAGCCACTTGTCAAAGGATTCCCAAAATAAACACTACATGACCTTAAAGGTACAGTATCTTAAGAATATATTTAGCCAGTTTGTCGTATCGTTAAACAGCCGATTACAACTGGGCGTTGAAGTTAAACCACTCACTCTCCCACACCAAAGTCCATAGAGAAAATCAGTGATTGTAGCTCACAGGGACACAGGAGCTGCTGGTCTACTGCTGCCTCGTGTGGTCACTTTGTGCCACTTACATAAATCAAAACGAAGGTTTTCATACACATAAGTCACAAAATTACACATGTGAGGCAGCAGTGGATCAACAATTCCTGTGTTACTGTGAGCCAAAAACAAGGACTTTGGTGTGGGAGAGTGAGCGGTTCACACAAGCCTGTGAGATAAAGCAGTGAATATATTTTAAGGCGAGCATACACTCAATATTTTAGTCTGTCTGTCGCTGCCATATAGACATTTGAACTGAGTGATGGAGGCAGCAGTGGATCAACAACTCCTGTGTTACTGTGAGCCAAAAACAAGGACTTTGGTGTGGGAGAGTGAGCGGTTCACACAAGCCTGTGAGATAAAGCAGTGAATATATTTTAAGGCGAGCATACACTCAATATTTTAGTCTGTCTGTCGCTGCCATATTTACACTGACCCCAGAATTCCACTCTGCGGCTCGTTGCTGTCACTGTGACAACGTCTGCGCTGTTGCTCCATCAGTCCGTTGCTTGAGTAGAGAATCGACATGAGTTGTAATTTTGCCGGATGACGGACCACAACGCGTCAACTCAGCAGAATTTTGCATGAGCGGAACAGGAAGTCAAACACCAAGCCCCCGTGTTGACACCATACCATATTTTACTCAACTAAATTTACAACACTATTGCAAATTCAGCGTTGTCTTCCTGTTTTCTGGTCGGTGAAACATCTGTTTCTTGTGTTTACAATACATGCGTAGTTTTCAAATTACCGTGAGAAATCCGCATCCGGTGGGTGGTGACGGATCGGGTGCACGCAGCGACAGTGCAACGCAGATGGAACACGCCACAATACGTGGTGTGAGAGTGAGTGAGCCTGGTTCTCAGCAAATGGCGTAGTGTGTCAGTATCTCATACATCCACACTTCAAAAAAACCCTCCCCAAACTATCACTTTAATTCTGGGATGACATCATTGCCTGGTCTAACTTATGACTTCCAAAGCAAGATTGATGCACACTTGCAAAGCACATTTGCTGCACATGTATGTAAGGAAGCAGCCAATGACAAACACAGAACAAGACAAGGAGAATGAAAGAGGACAAGAGACAGACAAAAAAGAAGTATGTAATAACAGTGGTTAAAGTCGGCTCTTTCATTGAGTAAATCTGGCCGGGGCTATTTCACACTGAAGGAATCTCCTGTCGACGAGATCAAAGGCTCGTACAGAGAACATGCAACAGTTGACAGCACACGCACACGCACACGCACACACACACACGCACACACACACACACACACACACAGAAATTCTTCATATCTTGAATGAACTCAGAGTGAGATCAGAAACGCACAAGAGTGACAGCCCCCTTTTGTGAGCAGATGAGCCTCTGGGGAGTAAGAAGTGTACATCTATCATCCGAGCTTCGAAAACCACTTAAAGAGAGACTGTGTGTACACACACACACACACACGCACACACACACACACTAAGAAACGCACAGTAAGTACAGTATGCGGTGGATATGACAAAGTGCATTCAGACGGCACAAGAACGAACGTGACATGTACCATATGAGGAGATCATTGATGAGACTAGCACATGCACAGTGGACATGGGGCCATGAGTGATATAGGAAGCATGTGGAGGACTCGAGCGCAGACTTATGATGGATAGATCTAATATAGAGTCGGCCATATCCAGAGGGGGTGAACATAAGGCTATGTCATCACCGGCCCATCTCGCTCTCTCTCTCCATACCTTCCATCACTTTTCACTCCCTCTTATAAACAGCAGGATGGGGGTTACCGTGACTCCCACACAGACGGACACAGGGACATGTGCACGCCGCTCTGCTCGTTCACTTGCAGGAGAGTGCACATGTACAAATCTATGTACGTATGTGCAATAACATTTTCACACGGAGGAATTAATCCCGGGTGGTCCCTGCCATGCAGCGATGTTTCCACTTGAGAAAGCTCTGGTTTTGAAATCACGCCATCTACTACATACAGGGTTCAAACGGCATTTATACGCACATACATGCATGACGCTAGTGTAGAGCGGCTACTGGGGAATAAAATTAATGTGCACGGTGAAGTAGAGAGACAGAACATGTGACTGCAGGGCTTCTTCTCGACGCTAAAGAGGCTAAATGTATCGTTTAATACGCAAACCACGGCACAGTTTGCCACTTTGGACGCAGCCACTTATTGTCAAGCTCTGGCTCCTGTTAGAGGAGTCAAACTCAACGGGGAAGAAACAAGAAAAAGAAGAATTTTCAGTTTGATTCAGAGAAAGTTTGAGTTTTTCTAGGCGTTACTGTAGCAGATGTCGCTTTGCTGTAGAAAGTGTGAACAAACTGATCTGTTCTGCAGAAAAATACTGACAATGGAGGAAGAGACAGTAACTAAAAACCAAAGTAGAGGATCTACACAATGGGACTGTGTTGCACCGTGTGTGTCGTATGACGTGGAGCTGCAAAAACACTTAAAGCTGCAGTCAGTGATAGTAACGTTTGGCTGGATTCCTGCCCGTACTGTTACTGCCAGTTTGTGACGAATTTAAAAGGATCCTCCCGAGGCGTTCTTAAGATAATGTGTTCACACCATAAACACGGTTTGTGACGTCATGCTGACCTTGAACTTTAACCATGAACAAATCAGTTATTCTTTGTGCCAAAGTGAATGTTGGAGTCAAATTTTAAATCCCTCCTTGTGCGGTATTTTCCAAGATAAAGCATTCCTGCTGCAAACAAACACAGCTTGTGAGGTCATAATTAACTTGAACTGTGACCATGAATCAGCAATTTTAATCCACGAATCTCTTAGTCTAAGTGAACGTTTGTGCCAAAATTAAAAGAATTATGAAGATCATGTATTCATATCGTGAACTGGCAAAATTCGATCAACATAGCTCTAATTCTGTGTGAACATTTGTGCCAAAACCACAAGGATTCACTTGAGGCATTTGTGAGATAATGCATTAATAATGCAAACGAGGTGTGTGAGGTCATAATGACCTTGAACTTCAATCCTGAATCAGCAGATTTTAATCAATGAAACTCTTAGTCTCAGTGAACGTTTGTGCCAAAACGATAAAAGATTCTCTTGAGGCGATCCTAAAATAATGCATTCATACCATACACAAGGTCTCTGAGGTCACGACCTTCAACTTTAACCATGAATCAGCAAAATTAAATCAGTTTATCTCTTAGACCGAGCGAATGTTTGCCCCAAAACTGAAGGGATTCTTTCACAAGGCATTCTATAACGCATTCATACGGCAAAGTTTGAGAGGTCATGATGACCTTGGACTTTAACCATGAATTAGGAAAATTAAATCAGTGAATCTCTTAGTCTTAGTGAATGTTTGTGCCAAAATTAAAAGAATTATGAAGATCATGTATTCATATCATGAACTGGCAAAATTCTATCACTATATCTCTAATTCTGTGTCAGCGTTTGTGCCAAAACCACAAGGATTCACTTGAGGCATTGTTGAGATAATGCATTAATAATGCAAACAAGGTTTGTGACCTTGAACTCTGACCATGAATTTGAGTCCAAGTGAACGTTTTTGGCAGATGTCAAACGATTCCCTGGAGACACTGTGAGATGTCACCGCTGAGACACACGGACGACCGCAGAAACATGGCTGCTGCCAACATGGAGGCATGAAAATTGGACATGTTAATGTTTTTCTTCTGCAACCCCAACGAAAACTGTGACCCAGACACCGCAATAGAACTCAAACTGTACGCTCGGCGAAAAGTCGCCCTCGGGGGCAAACGCCCAGCATTACGCACTCCATCATCATCATCGTCAGTCCCAGCTTCATATCGCGCTGAGATGCTGTATGGTTAAACATGGGAAGGTCCCACCTTAAACAAGGCCATTATGGCCAATAGCTTTTTGCTGTTTTCATAGAATATGAGAAGATTACACGGCGCTACGATGGGCCCAATTACGTCCTTCACTAAAACACACCTCTGTACCAACAACCCTCTAATGATGATGGCTTAAACGTTTTCACCAATGGTGCTCTTTCAGCTGCCCGGGCAGCCGCACACAAACACACCAAACCAAATACACACACACACACACACACACACACACACACACACACACACACTGAAGCTGACAGAGTCAAATTGAATCCTTGTGTTAAGTGTACAGATCATCCCTCCACGCCACAAAGAGCTGTCTGTTTTTGTGCGAGTGCCAGTATGTGCATGTGTATGTCGTCCCCACGGGCCAACTTCTGCATTCAGGTCAGGGATTGTTCCGTGTTGGAAGTGAGGAGGTAAGAGGTAAACGGAGACGTAGGTTTTGGATTTTTGAAAAACGAAAATCTTCTTACACACACACACACACACACACACACAGTAAAGGCTTGTTGGCCAATCAGAAGACAGGAAGAAGATAAGCCACACCTACAGTCCTTGACATTATACACAAAATATGCTGAAACTTAAACGACTCCTTCAACCAGTTTGAAAAGTCAAGCCTGGGAAGTAGCAGTTAGCCTCCAGGGGGCGACTCTGTTGGTTCCAAAAAAAAAAAAAAAAGAAGTCAGCTTAAACTGAGGTTTTTATGAAAATTAGTTTTTACTTCTCACTTGATTTATAGCATCACTTAACATTTCCTCGAGGAGTTCGAGGTGTCAATCACTAGATGTTCTCCAATAGAACATGATGTCAATTTGATAAATTATGTTCCCGTTTATAGGAAAAGAGACGACAAAGCACTGATTGACAGCTGGTATCATCCAATCGGTGCCTGGTTGCAACTTCCTGTTGCAAAACCTCAACATGGTGCAAACCAAATAGTGAATCTCCAGACCTCAGAATGGGATTCTGATTTTGTGTAGTCTAGTCTAGTTAGCAAATCTTAACACTAACTCAGTTTTGGCTATTTTTGGACATAAGATAATTTGCTCCATGTAACAAACGCGATGTTACAGACTGACAAACAGCGGAGGAGGACACTTAACCCACAGTGAGATGTTATAAGATTGTAAAAATTGGTCTCCTTGGCAGGAGTTTACTGATTTATCCTGCAGTTCGTGTACACGTGTGTGCGTGAAAAGCCAAAACTTTTTCAAAAGGAAAGAAAACAAAACTCTCACCTCAATGTAGTCTGGGCCTGAGACGGACTAGAAGGGCCGTCCTTCCTCTCACTTCTTGTCAACATCCTCTCTCCATCCCCCTCTCCACTCAAACCTCTGTCACCTCTGACCCAGGTCCAATTCACTACTGTCATTATGCAATTAACACCAATTAAGTCATTTGGCTGTAAGAATGTGTGTGTGTGTGTGTGTGTGTGACATTGTGTGTGTGTGTTAAGTATGTGGATGTGTGTAGTCACTCATGATAGGGCAATTACAGCAGCACAAGGGAGCCTTTTGGAAGCAGAGAGCACTGCAATCAACCAATCAGCCTTCAGATGGTTTTGACATGAAAAGAGAGCGTGGCCCCTGCTGACCCCAGGGGTCAGCCCCAATTTACTCTGTTTACCCACTCAGGAATGACTCTGTGTGTGTGTGTGTGTGTGTGTGTGTGTAGAAGGATGATGAAGAGGAGTGGCGATGTTTTAGTTGGTGAGTGGGACTGAAATAGAGAAAAGTGGAGCTGTGAAGATGAGAAGGGCGTTTAGAGTTGTGGGTCAGGTGAACTGCCATGACTGGTTCAGCTGAGGGAGAGACCTCTGGGTTGTGTTAAGCCTCATTTCTACCAAGCAGTAAATTTCGGTTCAGTGCGGTACATTAAACCTCGATCCCAGCAAGCAGTTCAGTGCAATTGGGCACAGTTTGGAACAGAAAACCCTGATCTGGCTCGTGTTTCCACTGTTGCGTGTGTGGGTGTGTGTGTGTGTGTGGGCCGCACAGCGATCACTGCGTCAGCTACCTTAACAGCGTGACGTCATACTAGCACGGCGGAGTGTGGGGCGCCAATAAAGTCCACAAAGAACACCATACAGTAAAGAAAGGACAATAAAGGAAGATATACAGTTATCCATGTTCTTTCTTCTTGGCATGTGGCTGTTTAACAGAAGAACCTGGCACACTATAGATCAGGGGTGTCAAACTCATTTCACTTCAGGGGCCACATACAGCGCAATTTGATCTCAAGTGGGCCGGACCAGTAAAATAATAACATAATAACCTATAAATGTTAAGAAAACCAAATGTTTCCCTTTGTTTTACATTTAACGAAGTATCTTTTTTACAAGCTATATTATGAACAACCTGAAATTTCTTGAGAAAAATAAGTGTAATATTATACCTAAGTTTACCATTTACACGTGGACCTACAATGGCACTAAATTTGTCACAGATATCTGGAACTGAAAAATACAGTAGTTCACACACTGATTAGAATCCGATCAGTATGTGTGAAACTTTAAAAAAAAAATATTATTATTATTATTATTATTATGTGGGCCGGAGTGGACACTCAGGCGGGCCAGTTCTGGCCCACGGGCCGCACGTTTGACACCCCTGCTAAAGATTATACAGAAAATTACTGCATAACATACCAAATGTAACCAAACTGTGCCACTAGTGGAAACAGTGTTATTTGCACCTATTTTAAATGATCTGTAACCTCGTAGGTTTGGGAATTCTTCCAATTGAGGACAAAGCACAGCAGTCTCCCAGGGGGCGGAGCTAGTCACACTGGCGTCCATTGATTGGTCCACAGAGATTCGTCCACTTCTATCAGATTTTAGGGGAGACACCAACTGTCTTGCGACCTTCTTCTTTTCGTGGACAGTGTGTCGCACTGGTCAGATGTCAAACTGCATCGAAGCGAGCCGAACCACACCGCACCGTGCCAGTTGGTGAAAATTAAGGTTTAGAAAAGGCTGGCAGTTGGAGCCCGTTAGACAGTTATGTCCTTAGAAATGGCTCCTCACTCACACGCACATTCACATGTTCTATACAGATGAAGAAGGACGACTTCATACTTGGCTGGAGCCGTTAAACATTGAGACACTTAGTCAGGAAAAATGTTCCTGTTCCTGGTGAACGGAGTCAAAAAATTCTGATAAAACAGCGAAGGATTATGAGATTATGCCAGCTTCTGTCAGCTCTCTGGATCTGCCCGGTTTATTATCAGAACCCGATCAGATTAAAATCAAATCATGTTAAAATCACTGCTGATCATTTGATGCAATGAGTCCAAAAGACCATTTTCCACTCGAGTGGACTCAGACTTGCAGTGAGCTGCCAACATTCACAAATCAAGAACAATGTTTTTTCCTACACTAAGTGTTTTCAATTTTGGGTGACCCTATTTCCAAAAACCCCCAAACTGGCAGATTCGAGTGCACGCCACATTCACGCACATGTATGCACTTATTCTACCACCATAGGCGTTTTTATCCGAATGGAGAGAAACTATTTCTGCACTTAGCTCACGCAATTTTCAACACCATTGATACCATGAACGTAGTGTTTTCACTGTCAGGTATCGGAGGAAAGAGTAAGCCCTCTGGAGCTCATTAGTTAAAAGCCCACTTTCTTTTTTGGCATGAGAGTTTTAGCGTACTCTTGGAAGAGCTGCCAGCAACATTTCCTATGACTTATGCCGAGCTCAGGCTCCATAAGTAAGAAAGAGTTTGGACACACCTTGTGCGGTAGTTGGGATTATAGCTTGATCCGACACACGCAGGACGATGTGACCCGTCAAGGACTGACCTGGGACAGTTCGTGACTGCTCAACAGAACAAGAGTTTTGTTCTGCCCTCTGTGGCAGCATTCACTCATTCATTCATTCATCATCCACTGCTACACATGAGGGTTGGGTGGCTGGTGGAGCCAATCCCGGCCGACACGGGGTAAAAAAGCCGGGGTCCCACCGTGGACAGCTCACCAGTCCATCAGAGAGACAAAAAAACATTCAGTCTCACGTTCACGCCTACTCTCACGTTGATGTTTTTAACTGTGGGAGGATGAGAACATAGCCTCGGTCACACTGGGTCGCAAACCCGGGTCTCTTTGCTCTAAGGCCACAGTGCTAGCCAGTATTCCACCATGTGGCCCATGTTCGGCCAATGGCAGCATAAAGCACTCTGCTCGTGCAAAACTAGTAAGAGCAAACAAATACAATTTTGGCGAACAAAGTGTCCGACTAGTCGTCTTCTTATTGAGCTCTGGAAGTAACACCATTATCACCAACGCTAAAATCCAGGACGCGCAAAGTCAGATACAGACTTTTCACAGGAGTGGGATTTAATCCCACTAAGATAATCTGCTCTCTCATCATCCTCCTCTTCCTCACATATACTTCACACACTGGTATAGTGAAATTAGATAAGCTGGAGCGAGAGATAAGGTAATTCTAATTATTATTATTTCATTTATATTTTTATTTTTTTGTTATTTGTTTCATTTTCTACACACTCCGGTCAAAATTCCTCAGCTTCCTCTGGTGGTACACGCACCACGGTTTGAGAACCATGGGGACTGGAACCCCCCCTCAGTTGTAGTGATTGGTTGGTCTGGTTACCACTGAGTAGTCTGAATTTGTGATCACCCAGTTTGACATTATGACCACCCTAACAGGCCAAAAGGTCATGACGAGCAACAATGACTTTGCGTTAAACCTGGCACTTTATTGTTGATTTTAGAGATTTTTAATACCTTGTTTGTGCAATATTTTGTGTTTTAGGTGTATATTTCAGGTCTTGTCTACATTGAAATGTATATTAAAGAGTTTTAAGGCCGTTGTGATACAACTTTTTTTTAATCTAAGTTACTCATAGTAAAGGAATTGTATTTCATTGTTGGCTACGTCTCGTCTCCATTGTGCTGTGTCTTGTTCTGCAGCTGTTGTGGCTCCTCTGCCCGAGAAAAATGTCCCTGTGGGGACAATAAAGAAAATGTGATTTGAATTGACGATTGAAAACATCACCGTTGGTGAACAGAAACAGAACCTACCCACCTGTCGGTCAAGAGCCCTGTGTTAAGTCTGATGCCAGTACAGTAAACTACAACAGGACCGGTCCAACCTCCTGGCCACAGTACAAAACCCGGCAGAAATTACAGGAACAGAGTGAACTTCAAGAGCAAAGAGAAGTAAACACAGATGCTCAGAATTTCCACTGCTGCTGGTCAATAATATCACATATCTGATGAGAATGACACAGGTTATTGTGTGTTTGTGAATGTGTGTGTGTGTGTGTGTGTGTGCTGTCCCGCTTCTGGGCTGATGCGGACTGTAATCAGAACCACATGACTGAGCCACAGGAAGTCCTCCAGCAAAGGACAGGAAGCAGGAACACAAGGACCACATCATTAGTCTCGCTACACTCACAACTCATACAGCCAATAGGGGCTTTGGACATACTGGAAGGGGGCGTGGCCTGTGGTGTGTCCATATTAAGTGTGCATGTGTGTACTTGTGGGTGTGTGTGTGTGTGAGCCAGCGGGCTGGTATTAATGACTTTTTTGTTTACAGAGCTGAATGAGTCCAGGTTGTGTGTGTTTGGAAGAGTCAGAGCAGAACTTTGGAGGAGCGAGTGTAGTGTCAGAAAACTGAAACTAAACAAGTACAATGCACAAACAAACACACACAAAGGTAGGCAGTGTATACGGAATGCGTGTCGCCGTCCAAAGTGAAGCTTAGGAGGAAGGACAGAAGTAGCAGTTTGCCACCAGGGGGCCAGGGAGAAGTCGTCATTTGAATAGAAGTCTACGGAAAAATGTGCTTCTATTTGTAATGTCAATTTTCCGGAGGAGTTAATAGTCTTGATCACTAGTTTCATGATTTGAGTGGACAGCAGTGTGATTGACAGCTGGTGTTATCCAATAGGAGCCTGGCTGCATTTCTGTCTTGCAAAAACTGGCTTGGATCGATTTGCAAACCTTGATGCTTCGCACTCTGTGTGCACGGTGCAGTCAACACGCACGGAAAACCCGGAGAGTAACTTTTATTTTCCTCCCAAAGAGTCATAATTACTCATTCTGTAGTGTAACTATTACCTGTGGCCAATAGAGTTGGAGTAAAAATTCTAAAACCTCAATTCTGTTGGAGTAATTTAAAATGACCACACCCACAAAGGTTACAGGTTTATGCTAAACAGAGTAAATTATCATCATGTAGAGTAAAATAAACACTGAATGGAGTAAAAATTACTCTGAAAATGTATCTCTGCAAGAGTACATTTTTCTTTGTTTAGTGGCCGTCCACACGGCAACGTGTTTAGGTCAGTACACATAGTTTTTTGGTCGGAGAGGCGTTTCGCACACACGGAAACGGGGTTTTAGGGGACGCGAAATGCTGTTTTTTTGAAAACACCTCCCAGAGTGGGACAATCTCAAAATGTCGGCAAATTCTAAAACTAAAGTCAGCTTGAAAAAGACGCTAGATCGCACTCAAACACGTCCTCTCCTCAGAGACTTCACACAAGGTTGAACTCGCTTAATATTCACAAGGAAACGGCACAAAAACTTAAACGTATGCAAACACAACAAACAACACTGACGTTTGGTCTGTTTGTTTTGTGTACAAAGTTCTTTCTTTATTTCCCTTTCTTTCCTCTGCCTTGGTTCATTCTGTCTCCATTTCTGTTATTATACATCTGTAATGTCTGTCACATTTTCTTCTGTGTGTCGGTGCAGCGTTACAGCGCCACGTACAGGCCTGGCATATGTCCTACAGCATTTTGAGACAACGTCTTTACGGGGAACATTTTTAAATTGGCAAAGAGAAAGATTGTTTACGGTTTGTGATGTTTCCATGTAGCCGGCCCTTTAGACTGGGACCAAAATACTAGAACATTTTACGCAATTTGAGAAACAAATGTACTCTGATAAATTTACTGTGCACCTTCTGTGTCTTTGGCTGAGTGAGGGAAGGAAACTAGTGCGTCCAAATGTCCACACACACACACACACTGGTTTCCATGACTTCAGAGGACATTGTATTGACTTCCATTCATTTCCTGGAGACTTACCCTAACCTTAACCTAACTTTAAAACATGTCTTCACCTTAAAATGGAGACATTTACGTTATGAGGACTTGATTTTTGTCCCCATAAGGAAGACAAGTCCCCATAATGTGAGTGTGGAGACAGATTTAGGTCCCCACAACATAAGGAAGACCAGCCTCACACACACACACACACACACACACATCTTCTAATCCCCCCCAACAGTCCTGCTGCCACATTCTCACCAACCCCTTCCTTCTTCTGTTCTGCAAACCATCAAGACTAAAGAGGCTAATTTCTGTCGATGGCTTACAGGTGGCCTGTGCAAGGTGAACCACATCCACCCTGCTGGCCAACACACACACACACACACACACACACACACACACACACACACACACACACACACACACACACACACACAAATACACACTTAAAAAAAAGAAAACCTCAAAAAACCCTTATGCCTCTAAAAACCAACCATTTTATAAATCCAATGCCAAACATCAAAGGCAGAAATATACCTTAACACACACCTAAAAAGCACCAGACACATGTGTGCCAGCACACACGCACACACGCACACACGCACACACACACAAGCATTAAAACATCCAAACCTAAACATACACACTCCAATAAACCTTACAACACGAAAGGATTTCCAGCAAATGGTTTGGGGGTCAGTTCCTAAGCCTGGGACAATCTCAAGTTTCTAAACAGAGGGAAAAGCGTTTCGGCGCTTTAATAAAAATCTTGTTACTTTTTCAAAATTGTTATGTCCCGAGTCTTTAAAGGCTGTTGTGCGGTTGCAAAGGTTTTACCAGCATCAATCTAGAAAAAGACTGCACATATGAGACTATGGATCTTTATCTCTGAGCCTGGAAAGTCTTTGGAAGAGACATTCTTCAGCTGACAACAACAATCCAGTGAGTGTGAGGCGACTGTTACAAATGACAGCAATATTATATGGAATGAGGTTCCCTCCGGCTCGGAGCCTTCGGTAATTCGGTTCCCACAATTTGCCCATTAAGTCTGAAATTTCATCATTCTTCCAACTTAGCACATGTCACCTCCAATATATGCATCTATCTGCAGATCTGCGCTGGATCAGCCAAAGGATATCATGTCAGAGAGACACACATGCTTAATGTATCTGAGCTTAAAGGGCTAGTTTGGGTTATTTTTGAAGTGGGGTTGCGTGAGGTACTGAAACAGAGGCAGTGTGTCACAGGCGGGGGAGGCTGTAACACACTGGGGCTCAGCGTGTGATACTGTACAAAAACATGTCTGTGACCCAAGACCACATAACAAAAGACTCACCTCATAAAATCTACATCAGATTAAGTGTGCGCTACCTTAACGTGATAGTTCAGGTTCTTTGAAGTGTGGTTGCATGAGGTTCTGAGGCAGAGTCACAGCAAACCATGTGGGACGCCCGCCCCCTGTGCTGGGAACCAATAAAAGGCTTTGCTAATAAAATGCATGCCTGCTTAGGTCTACAATGTCTTAAGAATATGTTTGTTATTTTAACTTACCATAAGCAGCCGTTTCCAACTGTAAACGGAAGTTTGTAAACGTCTCAATCTCCTGCACCAAAGTCCATAGAGAAAACTTGCCTTTTTAGCTTGCAGGGACACAAGAGCTGCCGGTCTACCGCTGCCTTGTGTGGTCAGTTTGTGTCACTCAGGTAAATCCGAAGAAAGGATTTATAACATTGAAGTCACAACGTAACATACTTGAGCTTAATGATGGAGGCAGCAGTGGATCAGCAACTCTTGTGTGCTGTGATATAAAATTGATGATTTTCTTTATGGACTTTGGTGTGGGATTCCTGAGGTTTCTTTTCCATCCTACAGCTCACTCATCTTCTACTGTTTTATCCTCCACGTGGGGGTTGCGGGGGGCACTGGTGGTGGCTGATGTGGGTCGGATGGGTGGAGGGGGGTTGCATCCTGGTCACCAGCCCAGGTGTCCAATTTTCCTAATCTCCAAATTTGCATGTTTTAAGACTGTTGAATTAAATGAGAACATGCAAACTCCATGCAGAAAGACTTTTGTTCCAACTGGGTCATGAACCCAGGTCTTCTTGTTGTTGTTGTTGTAAAGGTGACCGTGCTAACCACTGCACCAACGGTGTGGCCCCATTATCCAGCCTTTTCCAGGACAAATAAAGCAGTTAAATCAATATGCACTACCAGTCAAAGGTTTGGACACAAGATGTGTCCACATTCAAAGTTTTTGCAATTGTCCGGACTGACCGACCTTCAGTTGTTAAAGTAACAATGGAGTGTCGTTTCTCTTCACTTAGCTGATTGGTTCTTGCCATAATATGAATTCTAACAGTTGGTACAGCTGGGTACCAAACTGACTTCTGCACAACACAACTGATGGTCCCAACCCCATTAAGAAGGCAAGAAATTCCACAAATGAACCCTGACAAGGCACAGCTGTGAGGTGGAAACCATTTCAGGTGACTACATCATGAAGCTCATTGAGAGAAGGCCTAGGGTTGTGCAGCGCTGTCAACAAAGCACTTTGAGAAATCTAAAATATAAAACATATTTAGAGTTATTTCACACTTTTTTGTTTACTACATAATCCCATATGTGTTCATACATAGTGTTTATGCCTTCAGTGAGAATCTACAGTGAAAATAAAGAAAAACCATTGAATGAGACGGTGTGTCCAAACTTTTGACTGGTAGTGTATATTCTTAAAATTACAAACTACACTTCAGTTCCGGTAGATTTTACGGGGTGAGGTGTCGTCCTCTGTCGCAGCCGTATGTCACTGAGGCGGCACGCGCTCGCCACCAGCTTTTTTCCTTTTAATCAGATTGGAGAGGGAAAAAAAATGACATTTATTAGAGTGGAAACAATTCTTTTTGGTGGAATTTTGTTTTTGATTGTTCTCTCCCCTCCCACACGCAAATTTCACATTCCTGGATATCCATCTGTCTCTCGCAGTCAAATTACAGGGGCAGACCGAGAGATTGAGTTCAACCTCTTTGATTTGTTCAAACCAGCAGAGGTGTGTGTGTGTGCGTGTGTGTGTGTGTGTGTGCGTGTGTGTGTGTGTGTGTGTGTGTGTGTGTGTGCATCTGCACATGTAGATTGGATTGCAGCTCTTTGAAGCCATGCCTTCGCCTTCATTAAACACAGTCCTAGAGCCTGGAACAGCTTTCTGAGAATGTGTCGATAGCTCTCTCTCTCTCACACACACACACACACACACACACACACACACACACACACACACACACACGCACACACACACACACACACACACACACACACACACACACACAATGTACTGCCAATAACAATGACCAGTGCTCTTTGAAGCCTGTGTCACTGTGCAAAGTGATAAGATGAAAGCTGATCATCCCTCTCAAAGAATCCTGCAAAAGCCTCAAGTGCACATGTGCATTGACAAGCCTGCGTGGAGGCCAGCGGGGCCTTGGCGAGTGCCAAGCTAACTGCTACATGCCACACTTATCAGCTCTTATCTGATTGGACGGTGATTGTAAGCTGCCACTTGGTAGTTAGTTATAGATTAAAAATGGACAAGATCTTCTGACAAAAAAAAAAGAGAGGCCCTTTGAAGTTCTGTGGCAGACAACGATTCCAGACCCGGACAAAAACACTTGAATGGGTAAAACTGAGCAAAAGCAAGATAAAAACAGAAACAAAACCAACATATTTATGAACATATTCAGCTTATTCACTCTCTCGCTCTCGCTGTGTGAATGAATGTTTTCACATCTCGTGACTTGGACGAGACATTGCGCGGTTTTGGAATCGACAAAGATAAGACAAGCGTGACACAGTGTCCCTGAAAGAATACGTTAGTCTCAGTCCTCGGAGGCTGAAATGGGAACACACTGAACCGCTGATTAAGTGCAGAGGAAAAGAAAAGAAAGTGAAGATTTACTGGACAACCCTTAAAATCGTGTGAGAGCCTGTACCAAACCAGAAACAACTCTTCCACTACAATGACAAGAATTTTATTTTCAAATGCAGGGCAGCACGGTGGTTTGGTGGTTTGTGCTGGTGCCTCATAGCAGGAGGGTTCTCTTTTCCAGTTGTAGGATGAAATAGGGCCATTACATGTGGAGGTCGAATGTTCTACCACTGTGTTCATAGGTTTTTTTCCAGGCACTCCAGGTTTATTCCCATGGTCATGATTAGTAAAATTTGGTGAACTTGAGCCTTTTTTCAGGGGTGTCAAACATGAATCTGTGAATTTGTGAAAGAAAGTACTATATTTTTCAGTTCCAGATCCATGTGACAAATTGTTTAGTGCCTTTGTAGATCCACATGTGTAAATAGTAAACTTAGGTATAATATTACACTTATTTTTCTCAAGAAATTTCAGGTTGTTCATAATATGTCTTGTAAAAAGATACTTCATTAAATGCAAAACAAAGGGAAACATTTGGATTTCTTGTTGTTTATAGGTTATTATGCTATTATTTTACTGGTCCGACTCACTTGAGATCAAATTGCACTGTATGTGGCCCCTGAACTAAAATGAGTTTGACATCCCTGCCTTACATTAACCATCAGTGTTAAAGTGCAATGTTGGAGCCTTTCACTGATGTCATCCGAGTTTAATGAATATTTAGTATCAGCATTTTGAGGCTTCCAGTATAGAGAGCAAATATCCATTCAAGGTTTCATCCTCCACAGTTTTGAGTTGAGAGATTTTTCAGTCCTGCACAGACTATTTTGGTTAATGTCTATACAATCACAGTTGACATTTGATGACTATTGGTCATTCCACTGCGGGCAGACAAGGTTTGCCCAAAGTAGTAAATGGACACCAGAAAGCTTCCAGCCCCAAAAATCGAGTCCTTTGCCCACAATTGTTGTACAATTACATGCAGAATATGTTACCAAAATGTAATGTGAGTGTGACTGGGTGTTTTTCTCTGTGTGTTGACCCTGTGGTAGGTTGGTGACCTGTCCAGGATCAGGTTGTACCCTTTCTTTTACCCACTGTCAGCTGGGATTAGCTCCAGCTCCTTCCGTGACTGTCCAAGGATACGTGGCGTGAAACTCCGCAGAGTGAACCTGACACTGAAACCTGATGAGGTGAAAACTAGAATGGCACTCAGTCAAGCACATACCTCCACCAAGGCCACACAGTCCCCGAAAATTCAATCAAGCCTCATAGCTACAGCCAAATGCGGGATCTGTCCATGCACCGTGCCACACACCATCCCTCCAAATTGTTTAGAGAAAAGTCTACTTTTCCACACTCTAACAGACCAATAGAGGAAGGAATGCAAACATAACCTCCTTTGCTTTGTAAAAATAACGTGACGTGCTGGTTTCATCGTCTTATGAAACATAACCAGCAACAGTTTGCTCAGATTCGAAGAAGAAAAAACTCAAACTTGGTTCTGGTCACTGGCCATAACCAAAAACAAATCATGAACCAGTCTCTCCCTTGAGCCTCTTTTCCACAAAATATTGTCTTCTACAGCTTCATCCTGTCACATCATGGAGTCTGCAACTTTTTCCAGTGCAACGTTCTGTCACACAAATGAAAAATTGCTAATTTGAGGCCAAATTTAAACAAGGGACTGACAAGAAAGATATAACAACACTCTAACTTTGTCACTGGTCTCCAATGTAATTTCCTCTCTTGGTTCTTGTGCTTCTGCTCAATTTGGCAATTTACATTTATGACATTAAACACAAATCACTGTAGGACAGAAGACAGACAGACAGACAGACTCCCTGGAAGTCGATCCGTTTTTAATGGTCCAGTTTGTAACTAATGGAAAAAAACTGTCAGAGTGTGTGTTTTGCACTTTGAAGCAGAGGCTTACTCTCCAAACCAAGAAGAATGACATGTGAAGGCCACCGTAGTTTCTTGATTAAGATTTCACTAATTGTAATTGGGAAGATTTTACCAATTCTTACACACTGTACTTTTACTTTGGAAACAGGTATAACAACAATAATAATAATAATACATTTTATTTATAGGCACCCTTAATGACGCTCAAGGTCACCATACAGAGTAAAAGGACAGCACAAGATGCAATTATACTCTTTAATGGCCATTCACATTGAAATGTGCTAGACTGTAGCCATTTGGCTAAGTTCTATTTGTAGCCCTTAAAGGCAGGTTGATGTAACATGAGGGATGTAAAAACAAACAGTAATGCTCATACAGCTCTACGCTAACATCGCACAAAACCAAGTTACAGCCAACCGAACCAAAAGGAACGAGACGTAAACCTTCATTTAGATGTTTTGGGACCATCAGGATGAAGAAGGACTCTAACTGGGCCACAAGATGTCCAAGTGGAGGAGGGGGGTTGGCCTATGTGCTATCAACGGAAAAGACACTGAGGAAGGAGGGTGTCCATTTGATGACCCAATGAAGACCCACTCAAGAAGATCAGGTAAGTATTTTCTTCATTATTTTTAAGTTGTTCACTGTTCAGACTGACTTTTTTTTCCCCAGTGGCATGGCATCCTCTGATACTCCGCCATGGTGTCCACCAACAAAACACCAACGAAGGAGGGTGTCCATTTGATGACCCCAATGAAGTGATGAACCCAACTCAGGACAAAAGACCACTACCAGCTCTTGTAATTCCAAAATTGTCCCACCTGATGATGACCGAGAACCTTCAAAGACATGTTAATAGACTTACAATCCAGTCCAATCTAACTTTAACTGTAAAGCACTTTAAAACACCCACACTTGACCAAAGTGCTAACCCTAACCCCCAAAAATAAAATAAAAGGCACGGAAGCTCACACGATGCAACAAAATAAATAAATGAATACATAAAATAAATAAAAACAAAATACATGAATGCAACATCAACAAAGGCCAAAAGAAGAGACTCAAAAACAGACAGATGTCTGTCTTATGTGCAAAGGCAGATCATTCCACTGTGTTGCAACAGTTTCAAACACTCACCAACAATACAAAGTGTCACTGAGGACTGCACAATGTCCACGTATACGGCACATTCTTGTTTGGTGTAAATTGCAGGTTTACCTGCATTTGTACGTACAGTACCCTCTAATATTGGTGTGAATGGGGAACAGAATATGGAGGCAAAGAACAGATGAAGAGACGGTGAAAGTAAACGCAGATCGTCTTTGTTTCCTCCCTGCATAGACGTCAGATGGCAGGCACTTTGATACACCTCTCTATCACTGCCTGTGCACCTTTCTCTGTGTGTGTGTGTGTGTGTGTGTGTGTGTGTTGTCGTGTCTGTCAGTCTTCCTCATTACACCTAATCCTGAGGATGACACTCTGAATCCTCTCTGTCAACCTGCACCTTTGCAGCAGCACTCAGGCAAGGAACTGGGTTTAGCACTTGTTCACTCTCTCTCCCTCCACACACACACGCACACACACACACACACACGCAACACACACACACACACACACACACACACACACACACACACACACACACACACACACACACACACACACACACACACACACACGCGCGCACACTTGTCAGATAACACCAAAGCGGGTCACAAAGAGAAGAAAGCATTTTTGCTTGGCAAGAATAGCAAACAACCATCCCACATCTGTATATATGTGTGAGAACGTGGGGGTGAGAGGGACACACACACACACGCACGCACGCACACACACACACACGCACGCACACGCATGTGAACTTCAGACAAAGTGAATCAAGCATCACTTCCTGTGTTTGCAAATCCTAAAACTGCCACAAATCCATGATAGCGAACGCTGATGAGGAGACTCACACAGATCACTGAACAGAAACACAGTTAAAAACCCACAGAAATATTTACAGCTATTCGTTATTCCACTGACTTACTGCAGTTATTTCCTTTTTTTTTTCCTTCCCATCCCTCCTTTCCTCTCTTCATCTCGTCTCTCCGCATTTTTCTTTTCCACCAAACAGGGAATCCGAGAAATGTCCACAAAACGTCTTTCACCAGTTGTTAATATTGTTTCTGCTTTGCTGCGATAAAGTCACGGTATGTTGTTTCATTCCACACACACACACACACACACAGAAAAGAGAGAACAGCAAAGTTTATAAAAATATTATAAAAATGTATAAGAATTCCTCTCTGCTCCATCAAACACATGCTAACTTTAATCAGCCATTGAACCCGCAACCTCCTCTGACATCAAATGATAATGTGTGTTCTTGTATTTGTAGCTTTGTGAGGACCAACAAACGTATAAACCACGTGGAGTGAGGACATTTGGGTCCATCTTTAAAGGGCTTTTTGGGGATTAAGACCTGGTTTTAGGCTCAGATTTAGGGTTAGAACTGGGATTAGAGTTAGGGTCAGGCATGCTGTGTGTGTGTGTGTGTGTGGCGATTTAGGCTAAGGCAGAGGTTGGACTGACATCACTGATAAAACTCTGTGTGTGTGTGTGTGCAGTGCCGGACTCACAAACTGGCAACAACAACTCTGACCTGGCAACCGCTTAGCAAATCTGGCAACCATTGACCCCACTATTGAAAGAAATAGGCTTCCAGTATCTGCTGTGTGTGTGTAGCTGGTCTTCCTTATGTTGTGGGGACCTAAATGTGTCTCCACACTCACATTATGGGGACTTGTCTTCCTTATGGGGACAAAAATCAAGTCCCCATAACGTAAATGACTCAATTTTAAGGTGAAGACATGTTTTAAAGTTAGGCTGAGGTTAAGGTTAGGTTAAGGTTAGGGTCAGGGTTAGGTGTGTTTGAGCACATTTTTTTAGGTAGTTATTATACCTTTTAAAATCAGACATTACGAAGTTCTTTGAAAGACCAAAGCACAGACAGGAGACGCCTGAGAGCTGAAACCAGGCAAAAGCCACAAAAACAGTAAAACACCATATGTTAACATGAAAAAGAACAAAGGAGAAATAAAATATCATGTAAAAGCAAAATAACAGAATAGCTACAAAAGCAAAACAAAAAACGAAGACAAGAGATAAATAGATACAAAAGACGACATCGCATAAACAACCATTATTATAAACTCCAGTTACTACAATTTTTCCCAGACTCATATAACATGCGCTGACTTTAAAGAATTTAATGTTCAAGAGGCCAAAAACATGTTTTGTGAAGTCTGGACTGGAGAATCTCACATGTGACACGGACACGCCGAAAATAAAATGTCTCCAGCCACAACTGTCGCAGGCATGGACGTGGACATGTGGACGTGGACATGGACATGGACACGTGGACGTGGACATGTGGACATATGGACATGTAGACTTGTGGACATGGACATGTGGACGTGGACATGTGGACATGTGGACATGTAGACTTGTGGACATGGACATGTGGACATGGACGTGGACATGTGGACGTGTGGACGTGGACATGTGGACATGTGGACATGTGGACATATGGACATATGTACATGTGGACATGTGGACATATGGACATATGGACATGTAGACATGTAGACATGTAGACTTGTCGACATGGACATGTGGACATGGACATGTGGACATGGACATGTGGACATGGACATGGACATGGATGTGTGGATGTGTGGACGTGGACATGTGGACATATGGACATGTAGACATGTAGACTTGTCGACATGGACATGTGGACGGGTTAGGACACTAGTAATTATGGTTAAGGTTAGAGTAAGTCTGCAGGAAATGAATGGAAGTCAATGGAATGTCCTCTGAAGTCATGGAAACCGATGTGTGTGTAAAAACAGTGTATGACATTTTTGGAGCATTTGCTTGTTCAACATCTGATTCAGGAGCTTAATCTGGATGATGTATGTTCAAAATGCATTTCACAAAACTGACAAGTGACCTTCTTCTTTGGTCCAAGTATGAAAAAAGGAGTAGAAAGTGCTCACCGCTTATTATTATTATTATTATTATTATTATCAAGTTAAAGTAAAACTATTTATTTATCCTCTATTTCACCAGGAAGGTAACATTGAAATTCAAGATCTCTTTTTCCAGGGAGTCATGGTAAGATTTGTTACTTAAGTCGTACTTCCTGTTGCCAGTAGGTGGCAAATTTAGTGCCTTACAGATGCAATGTATTGCTGCATGCTTTTCCTGCACATGTACTTTTGGTCAATACCATATAGTTGCCATAGTAACCTGCATACAGAGCAGATGCTAGTGGGAACACAAAATGTGAAAATTTGTTTTTTTTTGACTTGTAATTCCAGCAAACATTCCTGGATCAGCATAAAAACTTGGTCTCAAGTTTGGTCATTTTTGTGACTGGCAATCCAGTCCAATCCAACTTTATTTATAAAGCACTTTAGAAACAACACAGTTGACCAAAGTGCTGTACAAAGACGTGAGGACAAACACAAAAGCAAAACAGTAAAAGAGTTAAAGTGAGTTAAAAGCCAAAGAGAAAGAAAATGTGTTTTGAGAGACTTAAAAACAGGAAGTGAGTCGGTCTGATGTGCAAAGGAAACTCATTCCACAGTCACTTCTCAGCTTCCTCTCTGAACTTTGACCTGAGAGAGAGTGAGGGACAGATACTGAGGGACAAGACCGTGAAGACCTTTACAAACAAAAAAAATTATTTTTAAATCAATCTGAAAATGAACCGGGAGCCGATGAACCAACTGTAATCGAGCAAGTGACGTCCAACAAAGAGGGGATTACAGTAATCCCACTAAGTCGTGATAATAGCCTGGATTAAATCTCATGAAAGTGATGACTCTGGTTTGTTGCCGTGGGTGTCATATGTGGACTTAAAGAAACAAGTGCAAGAAGTTAATTGACATCCATGCCTTAATTTCTGTGATGCACACTCATAGTTGTTTCGCAGAATAAATGGCAAGGCCCTGAACAGAGTTCTGAAAGAAAAAAGACGAATAATCAGATTGGAAACAATCGGCTTCAGTTGGACGAAGAAAGAAATGACACTTGGGGAAGACAAGAGACACAAAGGCCTTCATCTGTGGACGTCTTGTTCCCGAGTTCAAAGGGACAGGCCCGTCTTTATGTGCAAATGTGTAAAAGAAACACGCAAACAGAGGATGGTCGAGCCCAGTTATTACCTAAGCACGCAGAGTTCTGCAGAATGGAATGCCCGCTGAGAAACACGCCGCAAAACTATGCCCAGCACACACACACACACACACACACAGAGTGAAATAACTATGTGTATATGTAATTAGAAGGCAAAAACAAAGACAACACATGTTGGTTGAGCCGCCCGCACTTCACTGCATTCGCTCCGGAGGTTCTGCTCCTGCTCCACCATTGTTTCTGACGTTGCTAAACACATGCTGTCTCATATTTCCTGAAGAAGAAGCAGGAGGTTAAACTCTTGCCAAGGACGGACATGTCGGTCTGCGTGTGCGTGTGCCAGTACAACATCGGACAACGAATACTGTAAATGTTGGTTTTATCGAGCAGTGGATTGTTTAGGTTTTGTTCCCACGATCATTCCTGTTTTTCCTTTGTGGCAAACACATGTGTGCACACCCACACACGTTATGTGTTTTCTATTCCGGCAGACCAACTTTATTGGTTGGGAACTCTCACTAATTAAGGAGAAATGCATCACGAGTGCCACATTTTTGCTGCATGTTTATGAATTCCCTTGAGTGCAGTTCACAAAACATGCTCTTCAGACTGATGTTTATAGTCGCAGGTGACGTTTTACGACTAAAAAAAGTCTAATCGGCAAATGATCAGAAGTAGCTCTATGTGATTAAGAAACGCGCCGTTCGAGGCATCGCAGTCCCCGATCTTAATATCTGTCATCGTTACAGAAGTGGGACGAAGAGGAAAAAAACAAACAAATACAACTAGAGATGATCCAACACTGTTTAACTAAACTAACACCTAAACTTCCCAACGACACCGATTTAAATAGGTAAAAGAAAAACCTATTTAACCAATATATTTTAGCAGTTGTACACTGCTAACTAATGTATAATAATAATAAAATAATAATAATAATAATATTCTTGTTGTGAATTGCTGAGTCAGCATTCCCAACTAAAAACATTGATGGACATAATTTAAAAAAAACAATAATCAGAGGTGCAAAATCACCAAAATCGTCTCCGAATCGGCGTTCAACTCAAAACGGCTGCCTTCCCGTTGGGTTTGGTCCATGGGCCATCATTGACCGTTGCTACCTAACAAACACACGTACCGACTTCGTTCATATACGTTAAACCTGGCAACACAATGAAAATTTTTTGCATCGGTTTTTAGCTCCTCCCGCTACCTTTTTTACACACCCATTCATTGAACCACTTTCAGACGTAATGTTTCACCAGATCTGACGCGTTTGCAAAATTTCGTGTGATTTTGAGCATGTTTAGGCCCTCAGAAATGCGATTGATTTGAGGGGACAATTACAACAATAACACCTACAGTTTTATAATTCATTCCAAGAACAATAATAATAATAATAATGAAAAACTTGCCTGTTTTTATAATAAGATGGAGAACAAAAAAGACCACACAATGAACATAAAAATAATAAAAAAAAATAAAATAAAAAAAATGAAAAATTACAGTTACAGTATAAACAAACATGAACTTAAAAAAAAAAAAAAAGGTGGGAAAAAATATATTTCTATTAAAAACTGAAATCTTCCACATGATGTTTAACTTTCCAGGGTCAAACACTGCCAAACTAAGGCTACATCACAGAAAATGATTCTTTTTCACTCTTTTGTTGGAGCACAGTAGAAGCTGTGTAGCAGTAGCATAAATTATCTAAATATCTTACAGACATGGAATCTGAATCGTTGGGTACATATGCGTGCTAGCTAACCCTATGCTAATGTGCTGGCGAGTCCCGGCGTTTTCCTACAACTCTAAAATACTATTTAGTATAATATAGTTGTATTTATTCTTTTAATATCTGAAACAAATTTCCTAAATTAAGTTAGAAATGATGTCACCAGTCGTAGTTGATAAAGTGTTGAATAATTGCAGAGGAGAGTGCGGTGACAGGCGAATGTGACTGCAGGAGAAAAGAGAAAGACGGATTGCCTCAGCTCTGGAATGCCATCTTTCCAATCTGTCTGTGAGACAGCACTGGTGAAATTGAACTCAGGTGTGGTGAGATGCAGAAAAAGCCATTTCCCCATCAGGGCTACGGAATCTCACATAAACAAATTACACAAATACTTTCTCCATAAAAGAGAGGGGGAGCACGCTCGGGCCGCGCAGTGAAACCCGAGCGCGGCCTTGTTTATGTGCACGACCGAGTGTTTACATTGTCCGCTCCCATCCCTTCAGGTGGGGAGAACGCCGGGGCCTCCGACATCTCCACCTCTGTCACACTACCTGTCTGTCTCTGGGAGTTCTGTTATGGAGAACATGTGCTGGGTCGGTGTGTTTGTATGTGACTGAGACCGCGCCAGCCCCAATTCTGACCCAATTACAACAAGCTCTATAGTGGTGAGTTCAAGGACAAGGCAGGAAATGGCAGGGAATGAAGGACAGAACAGAAGAGAGAGAGAAGAAAAAAATTAAAATGACTAATGCTCATGACTCTGCTAAATCCCCGTGATTATGTCTTGATGTAACATTGAGCACAGTTTGGTCGTAAACATTACAAAGCCCTTTGTTTTCGACCCAACCTTTAATTTGTTCACAAAGATTACTAATGCCAGCATCAGCTTGACTCACGATCCCACTTTTATTGCTGTACCTTATAACACTTTAAAGCAGCAACAGTCACGCTAAAGGACAATCCCCGTTTAGGTCATCGTTTTAAAACTCACCAACATCCTGGCAATTACAGAAAAAGAAGGGTAACTCTACAAAACTGTGTATATAAAAAAAAAACCCTGTATTTTCCCAAACAGCCATTATGGGAGTCTCTAGTGGTTTCTATGTAAAAATTGAGCTTCAAATGAATGAGTGTACACACACACATACAAAATAAAGGATACAATGCTTGTCGCTGGGTGAATACCTTTTTGAAAAAGAGTTTTAATTATCATTACACCCAGGAGCAACCAATTTTAAAAACTGCATTCAAAAGTACCCACTTTTCCTTTGTGTTTCAATAAAAGAACTTGAAAATGACCATATCAATTCACTTGACCAAACCCAGCCTGAGCCTGACAGTCATTTCTGGATTTTTGTTCAAACCCACCAGGTATTCGTGCAGTGTAAAAGCATCAACAGACCTTTCCACATTCTGACTCTATTTATACGTTCACTAGACATGTGCCTCTGTGCCCTTGGGCTGAAAACAGTACACATCCTTAATTCACTTCTCATTGTCAAAAGGTAGATTTTTGGCATCTCAAAGGAAAACATTAAACTAGTGAAGGAGCGTTCTCCAAATACAGTATGTACCTATAGGTACAGAAATGTTCTTGTTTCATACTCTTAGAGCATGGTGTCCATTTTGTAAAATGTGGTGCCATTCAGAGTGAAACTGGTAATAAGGCATGTTACGCTTAAAGATGTGGCTTTTAAAGTTTTCTGTCCAAATCTGACCCGCACTCAAACGATTACTGACCAAGGTCAACCAGAACCCAACAGACTTTCTGTTATTTTTGTTTGAACCCATCGGGCTCTAACAGGTTTGTGTTGGGAATCCTTCCTCCAGTGGCTATGATGTGATTGACAGTAGATATGACCTCTCTTTCCCTCAGCAAGATCTTCCCCAATATCAACCATCTCCTCCAAAGATGGTAGCGTCTGCTTTAAAAAAAACAAAAGAAAACAAAATGGCGCTCAGAAAACCAAATTCCACTTGATTTTATATGTAGAGCTACTAGTTCTTCAAGATAAAATAAAACAATAGCCCCCTTTTCACCAAAATGTTCCTGTTAATCTGTGTAGTTTGCATTTCCACCGCACCTCAAAGTTCTTGCGTGTTCTTGAGAACACGCCGGTGGATCGCTTGATTCACGTTAATAAAGAAGAATAAAGTATAAAACAGTTACAGACGTGTGGAGGTGGGTTGTAAAGGTGCTTCAGTGAGATGGTGGGAGTGAAAATCAAGCTTTTCAAGTTTTGGTAATTTTGGTAGAAACGTGCTGAGGTTTTTTAATTAAAAAGTTCCTATGATGGAAAAGGGCCTACGAAGCATTTTTAGAGTTTGGCAAAGACTGCAAAGAAAGTCAATTAAAAGTTAGTTGGTTTGGTTTGTTCAAGCTCAACTCATATACACATTATTCCTCTATTTTTCATGAACCAGATAAGTAATGTTATTGATTTGTTAATTATTGAGCATCTTTCCTTTTAGTTTTCACAATATTATTATATATAATATATTATCCTCCTTCTGTCATGATAATACAACCTTGAAGACACTGCTAACATTAACAAAAGCCTTTATTAACTGGGAGGGCGGGGTCTGTGTCTACCATGAACCTGACACCAGGTCTTTTCCTACATGAGTAAATATTCCGCTGTAAGAAACTTCAAATCATAAGACAAGACTCTTTGCATGACCTTGATTCCAGAGGAATTATTCGCTTGAACAAATTGGTAAATATTTTAAAATCGGGCCAAATATCAAGTACCCTCAGCATGTCATGGTCTGCAGAGACAGTCCAGTCCTCTGCAGGTCTGATGGTCTCCTGACACCTCCACTGAGTTCACTGTAACGGATGATGCTGCTGTGGGATCAGCAGGAGGACGAGGACCACCCAGCAGCGGAGCTAATCCCTTTGCTGCAGGGTTGAAACCTCGCTATGTATACACACTCAGGCTGGGCCGCTCCTGGAGAGTGGAGCTAAAGTACAATAGCACCTATTGATGACTGATGCTAGGTTTCATCCTGCCATGCTCTACTCAACTGCTTTTAGTGAGAAAGAAGGATCAGGGAAGCCTCTCGTGCCGAGTTACCGCTCACTCACTCACTCACTCACTCACCGAGTTCACGGGGGTTTTTAAAGACCACGTTGGGTGTTGGATGAAGACTAGTGTGGTACCATCCTGGTTTCAAACAGGGTGTCTTTTTCATGGTGATAGTATGTAGTCTGGACATAAGCAGGCACAAATTCTTCAAAACCCAAACTGTTACAGTTCATTTAAATGGAAAATGGCATCAGCCGACATCAACAGAAACCTCTACAAATCTGGTTAGCTAAATCGTTCTGTAAATATATTTCTGACATTTTCAAGCACAGCTGCCGGAGCCGACAGGACAGCTGAGAAATGAAAATAGACAGATGCTCCACCCAAACTGACATTCTGTATGTTTAATGAACTTTCTATTGAAAGGATGTGTAGCCTATATGCTAGGAATAAGCTGATACGACGATCCACATAAGTAAGAGCAAATGGTCTGTGTTTCAATTGTGGTTTTTCTTGCTGTGCATTTAAGCTGCTTAACACAAGGCTTGCCACTCATACTGAACAACTCTGGGTTCAGTGAATGGCCTAGGGACAGTTTGGCATGTGAACCAAAGGTGCCGGGAATTGTACCCTAACCCTCCGGATGAAAAACGACTCCTTCTCCCAACAATGCACCATCGCCCCCTGTGATGATCTGAATCCGTAAACTCTAAATATGGAAAAGATGCTTCACTAAACAAAGGCAGAACCAGGAAAAACAGGAAAAACAGGTGATTATAAACTTCAAAATGTGAAGCATTACATCTCTAAGTGTGCAGCCTTAGCAGAAGAAGAAGAAGAAGAAGAAGAAGAAGAAGAAAGGCAACACGGTGTAAGACAAAATGTCTGCAACCTTATAGAGTCATAAAGCAAGGGCTGCAAAATGTCTGCCATGCATTTGGAGCAGTATATTGTGGTAAATGCTGGTTATAGTTACATTGTAAATGTATCAGTCGTTGTTTAAAAGAGGGAATAGACCATATCAAACTGATATCGGTAGCTTTAGATACTCCAACTTGTGATATTGGAAACAAAACAGTGGTAGTGAGGCGTCCCTGTACTGTATTTGAAGGCCACTTCTCTCTCAATTCACCTGATTTACTTTTTGCCAAAATATTATTGTGGAAATATTGATCAATAACACCAGAAACATGTTGCCTAGAACCACTTTTACAGGTGGCATGATTTAAAGTCTTGTCTTTGACGCATAGCCTATATGATAGGGATAAGCTGACACGATGATCCACATAAGTAACTGGAAATAAATAACATTTGCCTGCTCGACCGTGCTGGTTATGTCTCTTAATGTATCTCAGGAAAACTTCCTCTTTAAATGCATCCATTTGGGGCAATGTTGGTCTCAAATGCTTTGTGTTGAGAGTATTACTTTCTAAAGTAAATAAAGGGTTTTGTATAAAAACATTAAAATTATTTCAAGCATTTCACGTCGGTAAGGGAAAATTCAAACTAGCATCAAACAAATCCCCCGAAGTCTTGGATGCAAACCCAACTCCCAACTCAGAGCAAATCAGTTTTGATAAGGCACTTTGTAAGTGACCACTTAGCACCTAAGGTTACTGTGGGCAAACCCTCTTTACTCTGAACACCACAGGCTGAGGACAAAAACCCACAACAGCCCACTTCTGGTTCTGTTTTAGCCCGTCAAACACGTTCACATCAAACACGCAGCCAGCGGCACTCTGCAAGATATAACGATGGAGAAAGAGAGAGGGGGAAGAAAAGAAAAGCAGAGGAATGGGAGCGGCAGCGACAGAGATGCACTGATTCAAAACAAAAAGTGGAAGCCCCGGGAAAAAAGGGCAAATCAAGGAAGGACCGTTGTCCTGTCCAATCAGAACACATTCCAACGAGAATCCTCTCCAGACCTGACCAACACGTTCCTCAAGGTCTGCACAAAATAACATGACATGGTTTTTCTAGAAGAGTGTGACCAGGCAGGATTAGCGTTAGCCAAGACAAAGAAGGCACAAGCTTGAAGGGTTCTATGCTTGTCGAAAGAAATAAATAAGAATCCTCCTGATCGAGCTGAGTGTCCGCCTGTTCTATCAGCCTGAGGGGAGCTACAGCTCCTGTCCTGGAGGAAACACACTGCTGAAGTCATCACTGCACACACTGGTGCCCTTAATCCGTCACCTGTGGAGTTTTGTTGGCCAGCTCTGTGCGTAAAAGACAGATGTTTTTTACATTTATTGAGAGATTCTGGTAGTGACTTCTTCATATAGAACTAAACGAGACTCTCCAAGTCTTTTATTCTGTAGTCATTCACTTACATAATGCAACAACACTTTTGGTTGTATCACATGATTTAACCCTTCCGTGGTCCTTTTTTATGGAACAGACACCAGCTGTTGTGCTTTGGTAGTTTTATTTATTTGTCCACATGACTGAATGTTGTATCAGTGAATGTTGGGCTGTCCCACAGGGGAAAACAAAGCTGTATTGAACTGTATATTGTAGACCATAGTCCATGCTCTGCTCGAAGGCAGAAACATGCTCTAAATATAATTTCAAAACAGCGTTGTGGGACCTGAGGACCTGGAGGACTGCGGGAGCTTCTGTATTTCTGGAATGGATGTGGAAGCTTGATGAAGCAAGGACAGGTAAGGGACACAACCACAAGTTCCATTGACACCAACTACTCATGTCCTACCGACAACAGGAACTGGACTCTTAAGCAACCAAAACCCAGCCAGCATGTCCATGTGGGCCCCATAAGGGTTACATTTCGGGCTGACAATATGGGCTCCAAGTCGGTTTGTCCATGGTTTCCATGGTGACCCCAGCCATGTTTGCCCATGTTACTGAAACCATATGGGATCTGCATAGTTTGCCCATTCAGTATCCACTTAGTACCAATTAGCCTGGGCAGGGTAACCATGGAACCAGGGACAAACCTGCTTGGGACCCGTATTGTCAACCCGAATATAATCAGTTTCACCTTTAAAGGCAAACGTGGACATCATCATCATCATCGGATTTGATGGACAACCATAAGTAAGCATGACTGTGTTAAACTACCTTCAGTTTGGCGTGACAAGAGGACGACATGCCGTGCTACCAAAGTGCATGTGTGTGTGTCCAGGGTGTGTGTGTGTGTGTGTGGTTGTACAGATGATCTCTTGGCAGAGGTAGCGTAAACTGAGGAGGGTCTTACATGGACTTTAATCCTGCGCTGAATGTCATCGTACAAATGTGGCTTTTCCACGAGCCCAGATAAGAGACGGAGAAAGAGGAGACGGGAGATTTCAATTTCACGTTACAGTGACTTCTACGCACGAGCGTATGTGAGCACGAGTGCACATACATGTATGTTTATGGAAAAGGCCCACTTGTTGAGTTTAGCCTGACCCGTTGGTTTGATTACATGGATTACAGCAGTGACATACAGTAAGCTGCGAGGGACAAAGAGCAGCTACAGCACTAATCTGCTTGTCTGAGCTGATGTAGAGACAGAGCGAGACAAGCCACTCTGGTATTCATTTCTAAGGTTTCAGTGGAAAGAAACACAAAGAGACAACGTTGTTAAAATAAAGGCATTATCCACCAATTTTGTGGACGTCCAACTGGACACCAAAGCACGGAACACAGAACCTCGTTAATTTGTGACAGAAACACGTGGAGGATCGTTAATGCTACGTCAACACGACTACATTTTAATTTTAAACATTTGCCCAGGGAATATCAGTAATCCACACAATCCTAGGAGTTTTGGAGATGTTTGACATTGCTGCTCGATCAACTTAAGTTTTAAAACTTCACAGAAAAAAATGGACATGTTTGGAAATTGGAATTTTAGTTGCAGTGACAACCAAGAAAAATATCAACGTCTAGTGAATCAAAAGCTGTTGCCTATAAATCGTCCCTTCTGTGGACATTTCTTGGGTTGTCTTGCTTGTTTACATTACCCACCATCTTTAAATGGTCTTCTCTTACAAACTGATGGCTTCTCCTAGTCTTCTGTGTTCCACTTTTACGCCAATCCTGGACATATTTTCCAGAGGATTATTATGGAAAAGTCACATGTGCACACCAACGATGAATAGGTTCCAAAAAGTGTACTTACTCACTGTTTCTCAAGATTACGTCAATTAACTAGAACAACCCAAACGCATCACAGCTGCGACAGACCACCATTGTGTCAAAAATGTTCAAATCACTGCATTTCCACCCACTCAAATTGATTTGCTTTATAGAAAATTTTCATTTCATGGCTGGTTCTCTTCTGTGAATGAAAGCTACTGTTCACACTTGCTTTCACATTTTCATCTAAATAAATAAATCAACTTTTCTTTTTGCCTCTGTTTCTCTTTAATTGTATTTTCTGAAACTTCTCCCCATTAAAGTCAACAGGTGAATGGTCTTTTTTTTTTGGACGTGGATTAGGTCTGATGTGGAGCTGAAATGCTCATTTGGGTGCAGATTGTTTCCATTTTTTAAATGAAAACACAGCAGTATACATGTAGCCTCACTTTCAGTCAGGTCAGGGGTTTTACACTGTTTTTTAAGAGATGGAGCCCAAATGAGAAGTTTATCCTGTAGCTTTAGGACTCAGGAGCTTTAAAACGTTTTACTGCCGTGTCAGACGGATGTTCACCCTGCAGCCAAATGCCTCTGACCCAGTTTGGGATTTGAAGTTCAACAAACAAGCAGGTTTGTAAAGGTCAATGATATAAAATATCAGGTACTCCGTTTGTCGAGGGCAAGTGGGCCATCACAACTCATTACTCTGCAAAAAAACAATCAATTATGAAGGAAAGAGCGGCTGCTCTGACAAATGGTGACGCAGCACATCTTTGTTTTCACATCAGTTCCCAGAAGACGTGGACGACCTTTGGGAAAGTGTCGGGCTAGCGTGAGAAATAAACTGCAGCCTGCTGTTATACGAGGCCTAATTAGTGGTCAGCCGCTAATGTTGAGTGGCAGCCCCAAAGGTTGTTGACGTTATTACAGTAGCTCGGTGATATGAAGCCTCCCCGCTGAATTTCAGTGGGAGGAAACAGGTAAATTCCTGTTCGCTTCCTTCTTCAATTCTACAAGGAGAGTCCGATGGCAGCTTTGGTATTTTTAACAGTATGGAAAGAAAATATTAAAACACCTTTTGCTATTACTTATTAAAATACATTTAGTTTTATTACTCTACCACATTATTACCACAGGTGTCAGTCTCCATCGTAAATATTCACTTTGTATGAGGCAGTTACAGTTTATACAGCTCATGTATGTTTTTACGGGCAGTCGAGTTTAAACTGAGGCGTCAAATGGAGTTTGTCGGGAATTTAAAGTTTAGGATTTCCGAAGTGGGCTGTATGAGGTCCTTGTACAAAATCAATATCAGACTAGTCAGACTAACACAACAGGATAACGTGGTTGGTTGTAGCATGCACAGGTTTAACTGACAACCTGAAGACGAAGAAGACAACAGTGAGAAAAACATGGCAAAATTCAGAGCAGGGCATTTGGACGGCTGATGAGGACACCAGATTGACCACAGGAAGGTCGTGGGCCACTAGAGCCAATCCCAGGCGGGGTCACACCCAGGACGGGTCACCGGTCCATCACAGGGCAAACAGAGACAAACAACCGTTCACTCTCACATTCACACCTACGGTCGATTTAGTGTCAACAATTAATCTCTGCATGTAGGAAAAACCCACACACACACACAGAGAACATGTGGCCCGACGCCAGATGAAAAATGTACTACTTTCAAGTTAATGGAAGGTAGAAAGATCCAACATGCTAACAACAGGCCATATGATGCAATAGGCCAATCAGAAAATCACTGAGTACTAACTAGATGAATTGGATATATCGCCACCTAGTGTATCAGAGTGAACCCGGTCTATCTAATGCTTGTATTCTAGGATGAGGAGAGTAGTTTCCCCTTTTTTTCCCACTGGAAAAAAAAACAGGCACACATTGAATGTGATCTGCACTAGTTACTACATTAATAGAGAGGCTACGTATGAGCAGCTACAGGTGCTCACTTCTTCTCCATCTCCTGCCGTGACCTGCGCGTTCAAACAGCCGACTGATCACCTGGGTGAACAGCAGAGGACCGAAAGCCCCGAAAACGACAAACACCATCACTTCCGAGTCTTTTGGCCAAGACCCGTAATGATCATGTGTCACTCGCAGTCGACTTAGCAGGTGTGAATCCTCCACTTTGTGCCTCCCACCCCTCTAACCCCTCTAACCATTCTAACCCTTCTAACCCTTCTAACCCTTCTAACCCCCCCCCCCGCTGTCCCTGGAGCAGTGGCCATGTCTATGATTGGCAGCCTCACTGTGGGTATGTGCATTAAAAACACACAACAGAGGTCCTTAAACCGCCCCCCCCCCATTGAGACCTGAGGGTGTGAGGTATTTTTAGTGCTTTTTATGTATGTGTGTGTGTGTGTGTGTGTGTGCACAGGATGTCTGAGCAAAATAACAGGTTTTAAATGAAAAGACTGCGGTTCCCTTTTTCCCTCTGTCTCCAAATCCCTACGCCTCCCTCCATCAGTGAGTCTTTGTGGATGTTCAGACTTTCTCTTTGGGATGTAATCCAGCTTGAACGGGGGCTCTGACCTCCAGAGCGTCCTGCTGAGACGTCCGCACACATCACCTCTCCCTCTCCTACACACTCAAACACCAACACAGTGCGTCCCCAGGTGCAAGTTCCTCCTGAGGGAATGACTTTTGTGTGCTGCCATCTTCATAATCTCACAAAACACCTTTATAATCCTGCTATTTTAGGCACGCACACACTTAAAAGACACACTTGCCAGTGTTTTCCCTTCAAATTGGACCTCAACATTCTGACTTTCCACCACAACATTTAGATCTGCATCTCTAATATTCTTGGTCTCAGCAAGGAAACCGCAGAAATGCTTGGATGTTCGGCTGGATCTTGTGGCGACTACATTTGAAGGAGTGATGGAGATAGGTGATAAGGAGTGAAGGCAAGGAAAAGGAGGCATAGAGGGAGTGAGGGAGCGGGGTGGAAGGGCGACAGCTTGAGGTGCACTGATTTATGAGTGCGAGCTGGCTGAGAGAGCAGTTTACAGACGAGACGCAGTCACACCTGACATGTTCGGGCAGAGAGAGGAGGATGAGTCGGTTCAGTCGAAAGCATTGCAGCCCGCTGACGTACTGCAGCTACAATTAGAACGTTTGGCTAATAATTTAAAGAATCACGTCATGTACATGTTCACTTACACGCGGAAAATCAAGATAGACTCATTTTTAGGGCGTAGCAGCATTGTTCCCGATGTAAACGCCGGTCGTAATTTTCCCCACACACGAGCAGAACGTTTTAATAAGTTGTAATTCCAAGTCATGAGTTCAATCAAATTCCTCCTGCGTCATGTTCACAATCAAAGATGGCCGCTGCGAGCATCAACAGAAGTGGACATTTTTCTACTGTGTTTTTATGAAGGAAAGACTGTTTCGGCTAAGATTAGCTCACTGGTTAGCAAACCTAGCGATTGTGCTAACATTAACCAAATAATTGCTGCGATGAGGTTCGGGGGCTGTCTCCACTGCCCCCTACTGTCTGTTAGTGGAATAACAGCCTTGCAAATCAGGAAGTTTTGCAAAGTCTGTGTGGAGCGATATGGACATGGACGAGAACACACATGGACATGGACATACATGGACATGGACATACATGGACATAGATATGTACATGGATATGGACATAGGTATGGACATACATGGACATGGACATAGATATGGACATAGATATGGACAGGGATATGGGCATACATGGACATGGACATATATATGGACATAGATATGGACAAGGATATGGGCATACATGGACATGGACATAGATATGGACAGGGATATGGACATAGATATGGACATAGATATGGACATAGATATGGACAGGGATATGGGCATACATGGACATGGACATAGATATGGACATAGATATGGACAAGGATATGGACAGGGATATGGACATACATAGACATGGACATGGATATGGACATAGATATGGACATAGATATGGACAAGGATATGGACAGGGATATGGACATACATAGACATGGACATGGATATGGACATAGATATGGACATAGATATGGACATAGATATGGATATGGACATAGACATGGACATAGACATGGACAGGAATATGGGCATACATGGACATGGACATAGATATGGACAGGGATATGGACATAGATATGGACATAGATATGGACAGGGATATGGGCATACATGGACATGGACATAGATATGGACATAGATATGGACATAGATATGGACAGGGATATGGGCATACATGGACATGGACATATGGACATAGATATGGACAGGGATATGGGCATACATGGACATGGACATAGATATGGACATAGATATGGACAAGGATATGGACAGGGATATGGACATACATAGACATGGACATGGATATGGACATAGATATGGACATAGATATGGACATAGACATGGACATAGACATGGACAGGGATATGGGCATACATGGACATGGACATATATATGGACATAGATATGGACAAGGATATGGATATGGACATAGACATGGACATAGACATGGACAGGAATATGGACATACATGGACATGGACATGGACATAGACATGGACATAGACATGGACATAGATATGGATATGGACATAGACATGGACATAGACATGGACAGGAATATGGGCATACATGGACATGGACATAGATATGGACATAGATATGGACAGGGATATGGACATGGACATACATGGACATAGATATGGACAGGGATATGGACATACATGGACATGGACATGGACATAGACATGGACATAGATATGGACATACATAGACATGGACATAGACATGGACATAGATATGGACATAGATATGGACATAGATATGGACATACATAGACATGGACATAGACATGGACATAGACATGGACATAGATATGGACATAGATATGGACATACATAGACATGGACATAGACATGGACATAGATATGGACATAGATATGGACATAGATATGGACATGGACATGGATATGGACATAGATATGGACATAGATATGGACATGGACATAGATATGGACATGGACATGGATATGGACAGGGATATGGACATACATAGACATGGACATAGATATGAACATAGATATGGACATAGATATGGACATGGACATGGATATGGACAGGGATATGGACATACATGGATATGGACATAGATATGGACATAGATATGGACATACATGGACATGGACATAGATATGGACATACATGGACATGGACATAGATATGGACAGGGATATGGACATACATGGGAATGGCTCCATGGCTTGTGCTCACCTGCTTTGTTGAAAACAAACACACATGTCCAGGAGAGGACAAGGAAGGGGGGGCATCATAAAGAGGTAGACGATGGATGGATGGATGTTCATGGTGGTGTTGTAAAAATATGAACTCCCAAACTGTAGGGGGAGCTATGTAGAGAAAAAGGTGAAAAAGTGACCAGACTTATAAAGTTCCACTTTAAATTAGGTCCAGATGTCATTTCCAGTTTGCACAGAATGCAGTATAAAAGTCTGGTCTATAGATGTTTGACCAAATGTTACTGAAACATCTCACTCTTCCCCAAAAAGTAAAGTCTGCAAGTTTTTGCTACAACCTTTGACCACCTCTCTGTGGAGTTCTAAATCCTGATTGGACGAAGTGTTGCTCAGCTCCGAGTTTAGAACTTTGCTGTTTCAATAAAAGAAACTATAAAATCAAGAGAATTGATCCCATTGATAGCACATGGAACAAACGTAACTTTATATCTTTCAGTTCTTTATCTTCAGACTTTGGGGAGCCTGTATCTCCATCCAGAATCAGACGGTCACATCTGGACACGATGGACAGAACCTTCTGTAAAAGTTGGACGGAGCAGTTCTGCTTTGCAGAGAAACGTTGCCATAAAATGAGATTAAACAGATTAAACAGTTAAAATTGACCCAATAAATGATCTGTAAAATGAAGCCATCAAAGTCTTTCCAACATTAAAGGAACTCAAAGAGAAAAGGAAAATGTCTCTGCAGATCCCTTCTTGTGATGAACTGAGGTGATGGGAACATTGTGGAGTTTCCCTCAAATCAATGGCCATGTCCCTGATTAGTTGTGGGAGACGAGAAGAATTTTTTTCTCCATTTGCTGTCAGCATTAAAGAGACACAGAGACTCGTGTCACCGAGTGAACACTTTATATCAGCGAGATCTGTCAGGATCTCCACAAAATAAACACAGATTTGAACGACAACGTTTCACTGTCAGCAGCTTTGTGCGCGCGACGTTATGAGCCAGAGCCTCTTTGGTGAAAAATGAGTAAGCGCTGCAGTGTCATTTCAATTACACATACCCAGGAAACAAAAGTAAGTGCTTATTGTCCTTTGGCAGACGTGTTTGTGCACTTAAACCCAACAAATGTCAGACTAACCCTCGGCTGACTGTGTGAGGTTGATGCCGAAAAGTTTGTTTTCAATGCCAAACCAGTACAACTGCCAAAAAACAAACAGAAAAAAAAAAAAAAAAAAAAAAAACTTAACCACTACTTTTTAGCATCAAAAAAAAAAAAAAAAAAAAAAAAAAAAAAAAAAACTTAACCACTACTTTTTAGCATCATGCTTTAATAAAGCTGCTGAGGTCAGAGCCATCAGAGGAGAACACAACACAGACTGATTATTGATTAAAAACTGAAAGGCAGTGATTCCAAAAAGGAGTAACCTCAGCTGCGGGATCCGCGATCATGACCTCGTGGTGCAACACTCGAAAACGGCAAAAACTGCCTTTTAGTCTGGACGGACAGGAATGGGGACATTTGAAAACAATGAAAATGTTAGCAGCACTTGTGTCCCGGTCGGTCCTTATTAGGGCTGCAAAGTTCCCAGTTAATTTCCACAAACTTTCCATGGGAATGAATAAGAATTGACTAGAAGTTTTGGATAATTTAAATAAACTGTGTCGTATACAAATAAAAAAACATGTTGATTCAATTAAAAAAAAAAGATTAATGCTTGATGCAGATTAATGTGTGACTTATACTTAATTCTGCATGTTTTGAATTTATTTTGACCCACTGTTTTTGTGGCGTTATTATTCACGTTATGTCTTTTTACAGCATTTACACATAAACAGAGACTTTCCATCAACATTAACTGGCGTGAAATATCTGTTGAATAAGATGGAAGAAAAAAACAAACAAGCAATTCAAAATTCTTGTATGATAACGTCCAGCAGGGGGCAGAAGAAGCAGCATCATATTCCACTTAGCTAGCACCATAATTTAAAATTAGCATAATCTGGTTTACCAGCTAATCCATGTTGATGTTATAGTTAAAGATAATATTAAAAACTGACTTGACTTTATTTAGTCCTTTGGCTCAAATGGTTGGCTTAAATAATTCAGGTTTATACAAATCACCTGTGATGTCATGTAGGGGGCGTGGCCTCAACAGCCCTGCAGTAAGTCATGTGTTATGGAACTGTACTTGCATCAAATCTGATTGTTTTAGCCAAAGATTATGATACAAGCCATTATTTCACAACCTCACCAGTAAATTGCATTAAAAATTCTATAAATTCCTGTTAATCTCCCATGGAAAATTTCCACATTTTGAAAATTCCAAAATTTTTTGCTAACCCTTGCCATTAGCAATTAAAATCCAGGAATCATTTATGATTACGTTAACCATCACCATGTCAGTTTCACATCCTCACAACTGAAATCCCTGTTTTCAACTCTTTTGTTTCTCATTAAAAGTTATTTTCAGAAACTATGCAAACAGAATCAGAGGAGGAAAAATCAGAATCCTGTTTACAGTGGAACGTTTCCCACTCCTGGTCACACTCACATGTGTCAGTGTGGAAAAAAGAAAAATGCTTTAAATGGTATAACTTGAATGAATTAAAGTGATAAAAAATAAGTATTGTGTGTTCTTATAATGTCATCAGATTGTCTCAAAGAAAATATTTGACAATGTTTGTCAAAGGTCAAATACACAACAGTAAAATATTTTGAAAATATGATGGAATTTTCACCATCTCAGAAAATAAATACAAATTATAAAATAATATTTTGTATTTGAAATAAATATTTTAAATACATGTATTGCACATACTGACCACCCATAGCCATGTGTGTTTGTTCTTATATTTGTGACTTTATGGGGACCAAAAAAATAAATAATAATCCATACAAAGTGAGGACCTTTTTGTTTGGTCGTCACATCTTTAAAGGGGTTTTTGGGGGTTAAGACCTGGTTTTAAGGTTTGGGTAAGGGGCTAAGGAATGCATTATGTCCTCTTTGTGTGTGTGGCTGGTCTTCCTCATGTTGTGGGGACCTAAATGTGTCTCCACACTCACATTATGGGGACTTGTCTTCCTTATGGGGACAAAAATCAAGTCCCCATAACGTAAATGACTCCATTTTAAGGTGAAGACATGTTTTAAAGTTAGGCTGAGGTTAAGGTTAGGTTAAGGTTAGGGTACTAGTAATTATGGTTAAGGTTAGAGTAAGTCTCCAGGAAATGAATGGAAGTCAATGTAATGTCCTCTGAAGTCATGGAAACCAGTGTGTGTGTGTTCTTGTACTTGCTGCAGAGTGAGGACCAAAAATTGTATAAACACCTACAGAGTGAGGACATTTTGACAAAGTGAGGACATTTTTGCTGGTCTTCACTTTGTTTCACCCCTTAAAAGGGGTTTTTCAGGGTTAAGACCTGGTTTTAGAGTTAGGGTTAGAATTGGGTATAGGTTAGGGTTAGGGTCTAGAGAACGTGTTGTGTCTATGAGGGTCCTCACTTTGATAGAAGTGCAAACGTGGGTGTGTGTGTGTGTGTGTCCTCTACCTTCATACAACCACAGACTCACAGAGAGACACAAACTCTTTCACACAGACACAAAAAAAGAACAGGAATAAACTTGTCTGCCACTCAGTAATTGCCCGTCCGTCCTCCTCTTCCTCCTCCCCCTCCTCTTCCTCCTCCTGTGTCTCTGGGTCGCGTCTGTCTACAGCTTCACATGCTGACAGTGACAAAGCAGCTCTATCGCTGCTCTTCACCGAGCTGCTTAAAGGTGATATTGTGCGTGGCCTTTAAACTGTGATGTGTCTCTGTCAAATCAATCATGACGTCACGGTGAGACGCACGCGTGGTGGAGACGGCGGCGATTGTTCCTGCCTCACACTGTTGCACAAACACTTTTTTATTTCATTCCAAACATTTGTGTCTTTTTTTCCCCACATAAATATTATCTGTATCAAAGATGACACAAAATAATCATATTGTGTTTTATTTTTTACTCGTGTGTTGTTTTTTTATCTGCATGTTTATTTTGTACTGTATCCACTTTGTTTTCCTATGTGCATTTCTTCATTTCTGTCTGTTGTGATTAATTGTTGTGTTTAATTATTTAACAGGTATCTCAGAAATAGAAAAGGTTTCTTAGAGAACAAATTCTAATTTCTGACAAAAAAAAGTCAGATTTCTGAGAGTAAAATTCTGATTTCTGAGAAAAAAGTCAAATTTCTAAGACTAAAGTCAGATTTCTGAGACTAAAAGATTTCTGAGAAAAAAAAGTCAGATTTCTAAGAAAAAAATTCATATTTCTTAGATTAAAGTCAGATTTCTGAGATTAAAGTTTCTGAGATTAAAGTCAGATTTCTGAGAGTAAAATTCTGATTTCTGAGAAAAACTTCAGATTTCTTAGATTAAACTCAGATTTCTGAGATTAAAGTGAGATTTCTCTAAGATTAAAGTTTGTGAGATTAAAGACAGATTTCTGAGAAAAAAAAAATCAGATTTCTTTGATTAAAGTCAGAGTTCTGAGAGAAAAATCGATTTCTACATTAAAGACAGATTTCTGAGATTAAAGTCAGATTTGTGAGAGAAAAAAAGTCAGATTTCTGAGGGTAAAATTCTGATTTCTGAGAAAAAATTCAGATTTCTTAGATTAAACTCAGATTTCTGAGATTAAAGTCAGATTTGGGAGAGAAAAAAAGTCAGATTTCTGAGGGTAAAATTCAGATTTCTGAGAAAAAATTCAGATTTCTTAGATTAAACTCAGATTTCTGAGATTAAAGTGAGATTTCTGAGATTAAAGTTAGAATTCAGTTTTATTTCTTCTATTTTATTTCTTTTTCTTACATGTGGCCCTGATCCTCTTCTTATAAACTGGAACATTGTGTAATATTTGTCTTGTTTTGCTGCTTTCTCATGTGTTGTCATGAGTTGTGTAATCTCCGGTTGAGATCATATGTCACTTGCACTTGTTGTTGTGTGTTTTTGCACCTCAGGGCCACCGTAGAAACCTGCAACCACTGAGAAGGAAACCTGTGAAACGACGGCACTTTAAAGAAAATACTTCAGGTGTGCACAAGTCTGTGCTTAGGTGCCGCTGAGTTTATTGACTTTTTTTTTTTCCCCCTCCACTCATGTTCAGCGTGGGAGAATGACCTTTGACCCCGCAGCTGACAGAGGGATGTCCACTGACCTTCAGGCTGCGGTTCACTGGTCACCAAAGACACCCGGCACAGCACGGCGAGCACATACACACTATGCACACGAGCGCGTGTGTGTGTGTGTACAGGTGCACACGTGTTTGCATACAACAGGTGGAGGTCTCACTCTGTTTAGATTTCAGGAAACTAAATCGTCCTTCACACACAGACTCAAAGACAAGCGTCCAGAAAAATCCTCACACTTGTTCGTCTTCGTCTCGTGTCGTGCTGACGACACGAGGAAGGTATTTGTGAAAATATGTGCCATCAGCATGTAGTAATCAACGCGGGGGGATAATTGTTGTTTACAGGGAAATTGGACCTGGCACGCAGGGTGGAAAAACGTGTGACAGCGTCTGCTCGGCCTTTTCAGGAGACGCTGGCAAACATGAGGGAAACCAAAATGATCAGGGAGCGAAGGTGAAGGAGGTTTCCTTCATTGTTTGACGGAATGTGAAGCAGACTAATTAAGATGTGAACTGTCATGATCAGAACTGCAACATTGTGATTTCCCACACACGCTGTTTTATTACCAACCTTAAAGGGACAGTTAGGAGTTTTCTGTACATGAATTGATTTTCAAGAAAGCAAAATGTTTGGAAGTGCTGTTTCTGGAAAAAATAAGTCCTATTTTTTCATCTTAACAAGAAAAATAATTGTCAAGGAACAGGAAAAATAATTTGCTTTTGTCTGAATAAGAAATAAAAACAGAAAAACAACTGCTCCTGTAAGTTTGTGTTAAATACAGAAGTAAAATTCACAATCACATATTGGCTTATGCAAAAATAAGCCATTCTAAGATATAAATTCTTATTAAAGTCATTTTCTTCCAAATTAATTAAACACATCTTTCATAACCGAATTTAAGTAAAACTTTCTTCATTTTCTACCAGTTTTGTCTAGTTTATGTCCTGTTTTCCTCATTTTAAGGAACATTACAGTCAGAAAGTGGCTGCAGATTTACAAGCTAGTTTTAACAATTCGAGCCAAGCAAAATTTGCTGACCCAATTGGCACATTATTTTTCTTAAAATAAGGAAGTATAAACCAATTTATGAATATTTGGCTTATTTCTAGCAGTGCAGAAAAGCAGACAGGGTGCAAAGTGCGGGTTAACAAAAGGCTACAAAGACTCTGCTCCCCTGCACCAAAGTCCATTGACAAAAACGGTGATTTAAGCTCACAAGAGACAGGGTTTTTTTTTCCATCAACTGCTGCCTTCATTCTTACATTTTTTGTCACGTAGCGGAATCTGAATAAAGGTTTTCAAATAATAAAGTCTAAGACTAAGTGACACAAGGGAACTGACAGGTGGAGGATTAACAGCCCCTGTTTTCTGTGAGCTTAAATCGCTATTTTGTCAATGGACTCTGGTGGAGGAGTGAGTGAGTGAGTGAGTGAGTGAGTGAGTGAGTGAGTGAGTGAGTGAGTGAGTGAGTGAGTGAGTGAGTGCTTCCATTTGCCCGTTGAAAAACACTGCAAGATAACACAGTGAATGTTTTATTAACACAGCAGTCACTCACTCACGCTGAGGTAGATTTTTATCAGTATTAATTTAAAGTCATGGTTCTCAAACTGTGGTACGCGCACCACCAGTGGTACGCGAGCTTCCTCTGGTGGAGGAAAATCAGAAATATTGTTTTACAGTATATACAAGGGTATTCTATTGTAGTTTTTATATGCTGCCTACTGCTCTTGTTGTGTGTTCTCTTTCATTTTTATTATTACTTTTACTATTTACCTATTTCTTTTGACATTTTACAGAGAAACATGTTTTCTGACTGTACACATGACGACAAACACTTTGGACTAGAAAATGACACAAATAACAAAATAATAATAAAAGTAAATTAGAGTCGCCTCATCTCTCACTCCATCTTAATCTAATCTCACTACGACAGTGTATGAAGTATATGTGAGGAAGAGGAGGATGATGAGACCCACTGTATTTTAACGTTGATGTGACTTTGGTGTTTGCTTGAATATTTTCTCAGGTGGTTCTTGACACAAAAAGCTTGAAAACCACTGATATGTGACTTTGTTAAGTGACTAAAACCAGTTTTCTTCCTGTTGTCCATGGTCACCGCCATGTTTTCACCACAGAGACCAACTCCCACGCAGAGCACAGCGTCCTGAATGTAACACACCGACCATGTATAAGCGCCTCGTACTGTACAACCACAAAACATAAACTATCCCTTTTAGACAGGGAGACCACAAAGAATGGTAATCTCACCTGCTGCAGGCGAAAAACCATGGTGATCTCATCTGGAAAAGTGCGATAACACAAACCTGCCATCATCTCTGACGGCCGATTAAAGCTGTCAGTGCTGCTGAACTGCTTTCCTGCTCTGCACAAGACCTCCTCGTCTACTTTCCAATGTTTTATTTATGAGAAGTAAGTCTAACCTCAAGCTTACAGGAAGCTACAGAAGCTTTTATGGCTTTAAAATTTATTTTGAAGACATTTCAGGCAAGAAAAAAAAAAAAATCTCAGATTTCTCATATTTCATTTGAATGTATATTTCTCAGTGAGGAACACATTATGGTCAGGCTTTTACATTCAGCAGGATAAACACCTCATAGAAGACGGCTCTGTGAAAGGCTTCCCTATCAGTCTTCCACTTCCCCATAAAAAAGCCCCTGACAGAGAGTGGAGAAGCCTCCAGGTGCCTCCCTCCATCAGCTGCTGGAGGGAGGATCCATCGCCCTGTCAACACAACTCACTCGGCGTTTCCCGCTCGCTTTGCTCTCGCTGCTGCTGCTGCCGCACTTTAAGGTTCACGTCTCACGTCCACTGCGAGGTCAGTTCCTGTTCGTGGGACGTTAGAGGACGTGATGTGGAGACAGAGACAGGAGACAGGAGACCTCCTGCTTCTCCTCAACTTTAACAACAACAAAGATTGTTACAAAAAAAAAAAAAAAACTAAAGGTTATTAAGGTCTAAGGTCTCTTTAAAACGGTGCCACACACACATAAAAACAAGGAAGGCTGCCGGTGATGTCGAGAGATCTTTACTAAATGAATTGTCAACTGTTTCCATCATCTATTGCAGGGGTGTCCAACTCATTTTAGTTATACAGTGCAGACAAGTGGGCCAAAGCAGTAAAATAACAGCATGATCACCTATAAAAACAAAAACTTAATTAATAATTTTCCTTGTTTTACATTTAATGAAGTATTTTTTTTACTAAACATATTATGAACAACCTGAAATTTCTTAAGGAAAATAAATAATATTAATATAAATATAAATATTAATTAATTATGTAATATTATACTTAAGTTTAATATTTACACATGTGGATCTACAAAGGCACTAAACAATTTGTCATGTATCTGGAACAGAAAAAATATAGCAGTTCACATACTGATTAGATTCTAATCTAAAACTGAATATTTTTGGTTTGTAGAAAAAATAAAGCACTTGAGAACATTACGATTTTGTGGTTCAGGAAACCCAGATTGTAATTTTCCAACATTTTCTGACATTTTTGGGACCAAATGATTAACTGACCCTTGACCCCTAACCACCAATTATGAAAACGATCATTATTTGCAGCCCTAGCGTGTTTGTAAAAGAACTGATTATAAAAATCCTGCCTCTTTCACAGTGAATATCATGTGGCTGACACCAGTGGTTACAGACGGCAACCCTAAGCAAGTCTGGTCTCTACAGAGCTCCCCCTACAGTTTTGGAGTGCATATTTTTTTTACACCACTGTAAACCTCCATTCATCATCTATCTCTTTATTGTCACTGCTGTAAAACCTCACCGCTGACGACTCCGGGTCGGCGGCCCTGACCTTGCAATATTGTTTTTCTGCTAACAGACAGTAGGGGGCAGTACAGTCAGCCTCCAATCTCCCCACAACAAGACATTTAACCCTCACAGGGACTCTGAAATTAAAAGTTAAATTAATGTTAAATTAGGGTTAAAAAAATCCTGCGTAGATCTGCTTTAAGAGTCAAACCCAAAACACGACATTTTAATTTAGGAGAATATTAAAATGTCTGTTGTCTGACTTCAGCCTCCCGCTGAAGTCTGATTCTCTTTTTCCCTCGACCTGTGCAAGATGTGAATACACTTCCTGGCGTATACAATGCTGATATACAAACACTGTATCCTGTGCAAACACAGCACTGGGCAAATGAAAGTCATCTCCTTGACTTGTTTGAACCTGAACAAGGCCTCGCTGCTTCCTGCACACACAAACATACTTCTGTCCCCACTTGGAAAGCCTCTCCGCCTCTTTTCTTTCGCTTCGTTCAGTACAAATAACTTCACGGTGGGATAAAAACATAACGTTTCCAGAAAACCCCTCTCCCCCCCCCCCCCCCCCCCCCCCCCCCCCCACACCTCCCCCCTCCCCCCCCCCCCCCCCCCCGTCAACTACCAATCATTTCTGCCTCATGTTCTCCTTCACTTTTTTTCCCCTTGGACCCCCTTTCTCCTGTCCTCGTTGTCCAAAAAGGACATTCTTCTTTCATTAGAGCGGGAGGAGGAGGAGGAGGAGGTGGAGGTGGGGGTGTCCTAGAGGCCAAGAGGGTAAACAAAACCTCTGTAATCAACAGCAGGACATACACAACCGCAAAATGGGCCAATGGGAGTTCAGTGTCCTCTTAAGACACAACCATGGCTAACCAATACAAATCCACACCTGGACACTTGGAAGTGGAACCTGCCAAATCAAACTCAGCACTTGGGTTTGTGTGGAATTCACAATGTGGCCCCACACTGGGAGCCAAGGGACAAGGGAGCCCGGCCACCGCTAACACGAATCGCCCACAAAGATAGCGATGCACACACACACGTAGACACACGGATCCGCGGCTATTTGTCTATCTGCGCTGTCATCTCTGTTTGCTCGTATTAGGGAGGGCTCACTCAGGGACAGGATGTGGGGATTAGGTCTGGCCTTATTGCGCTTTAGCTACACGCCACTAAATGGCTCCCATCTGTTCTCCCATTGACGACGGCTAATACTTGTTAGCTTTGCTCACGTCGTGGCGCTGCCAGAATAACAGCGGTGGATAGATGAGCGGCGCTGATATCACCAGCCACAACACCGCTCTGCGCTAAAGGCTAATGTGCCTGGATTATTCTATTAGACTGGGATAAGAGGCACTGATATATATACACACACAAGCTATTGTGATTTCTGATTGGAGATACCAAAGCAGTAGACTATACGTGTAGTCGTTGGTTTACCTTTAAGGGATATATGTATGTTGGATCTGGGGGAGCTACAAAAAAAAATTCCAAAAACGAGGTGGAAAGACCTGGAGTTATGGAAAAAAGATGGAGAGATGGAAAGAGCAGGAGAAAGAGGGCAGTGTGGTCTGTTTCATTACGGTGAATCCTGACACTGCTGCATTCTCAGCACACATGGACTGGATTATAGGGCTATGTGGGCTGCTCCGGCACCGTATAGCTCAGCAATGTACACGCTCTCTGTCTCACACACGCACACAAACATCACAACCGAGGCTTTTTCACCGCGAGCAGACAAACCATGTACTCGCACATTCAGGCTGCAGGACTCTTAATCCCAAAAGCGGCGCTGGGGCAAAGTGCACGACGACTAAGTTATTGAGGTTAGAGGCAAGATTTCGCCTGTGATGGTCCACCTGTGGATTACTGCGGGGAAAAGACCGAGATGCTCTGGAAACTATGAGTCGCCGCCGCCTGGGCTTCTTCCTCAGCCCGCGTTTACCCTTCCTTTTCTCTTCCTCCACCTCTCTCATCTATCGCATTTCCATCTTTTCCCCTGTGTCTTTTTGACTCAAATTAGCTCCAAGCAAACCATAACCTCTTTCCGCACGTCTACATTCCGACATCCTGAGTCCATGGGGGGGCTTCAATATAACCCCCCCCCCCCCAAAAAAAAAAAACAAAAAACAAAACAGGAATTATCCTTTATGACTCTGCATTCTTTATTTTATGCTTTTTCAGCTCACAGAGTTTTAAAAAGGAGACGTAGAAGAAGGGGGAGGGGCTTCAGTCAGTGTTGTTTTGTAATTAACTTCACCACACACTGGCACCCGACGGGGGAGGGGGAGCGTGGTAAAACTTTACTACGACTTAAAAAAGTTGGGGAGACAGACTCATCCATCTCTGGTTTTTCTCACCATGTCGTTTTTATCACCGCTGGGCCCCCGTGTGCCCTCGTCAGGCTGCGGGGCATGTACAGGTCTAATAACGTGAGGTTACCTACGAAGCCACGGCACGACCTGCATGTGAGGACTCCAGAGAAAGTCAGCCATAAACCACGGAATCAACTGGGGCTCTTGAGTCGACCGAAGGAGCCGAGTTCTATTACGCTCTCTTCTGTCAGAGTCGGGTAATGCTGTGGTTATTGTGGTACCATCAAATTTCCCAGCTAATGGTTACTTGAGCTCAGCGCAGAAGTCCATTGTGTAGATGATCATTAAAGAGCATTAAAGTGGTAGTCCAGGTTTTTTTTGAGATACTGACCCACGGGCCGTCTTTTAAAACAAGGCAGATGTAAGCATTTTATAAAATCAATTTCCTCTTAAGCCCACGACACCTTAAGAAGAGGTTTGCTTCTTAATGTTGCTGTTACTCAGCAACCTTGACGTTGTTGATCGATTGCTGCCTCCATTACTAACTTGAAATGTGTTATCTTTATGACTTCAGTGTTTAAAATTCTTTGTTCACACTTACTTAAATGGAACAAATGTAGTCCACAGGGCAGCTGTGGAGCAGCAGCTCCTGTGTCCCTGCAAGCTAAAAAAAGTAGCTTTTCTCTATGGACTTTGGTGCAAGTTCACACACTTCATTTTCCAGTAACAGTGACATGAATTGGCAAACTTAAGCTGGGATTATGTTTGTTAAGTGGCTAAAATCTGTTTTACACAGCCGTGTACCCCAACGTCTCAGACTGGCTCTCGGCGCCAAAGTCCGTGTGAACTATGTGTCAGTCCCACAACCACAATGCAGCTTGAACTACGCCTTTATTAACTCTCTTTGTAATAGAGACTTACTGGAGGAAGGCGTCTCCTGGAGGTGGTCATCAGGCCCAAATTCCCTCTTCATCATCCTGTGAGAGAAACAGAAGAAACATGTCATCATCCGTCCACTCACCATCAAGTTTAAGATCATACCTCAATTTAAAAGACATATGGCAAAAGATGGCGTCCCTTTAAAACCAACTTTATTGGACCAAATGTGGCTCAGTGGTTAGGCTTTTTACAAGTCGAGTCTCGTCATTGCCCAATCCTCTGCTCCTCCTAACCCCCGCGGCTTTTAATTTAAAAACAATCCCATTCGTGTTCCTCGTTCAGGAGTGCATGATATCATTAAACGCTCTGTGCACTGAGACTGTTAGGAACCAATAACGGAACACACGAGGGGTTTCCTTGGGGCTGAAACTGTGCAGACAAGGGCCCTGTTAACGGGAACGCTAATTCACTCAGACATTAACATTACAATGTTAGCATGCGCTGTAGCCAAGCCCTAGCCTGCATAATGCTAAATGAAGCTCAGGCAAAGAAGAGACAATGCTAATGCTACAGCAAAGTGCAAAAACACAAACACACACATTCGCACACAAGGGACCTGGCTTCGGTCCACAGCAGCTTTAGTTGGACTGAGTGGATGTGACAGCCTTGATAAACTACACCTAAGCAGCTACACTATAGATATAATGGCCTTTCAGTGGAACACGCTAGATGCTAAATGCTAACATGCCATGAACGGCTGTGACAGGCGGCGTAAACAAAGCCAGACGTATAACGACTCATTCTGCCAGGTCAAACACACACACACACGCGCACACGTATGCGCACAATCACACGCAAACAATATGTGCTACTTCTCATAAACCTGAAGCATGTTGAGGCTTAGAAAAAATAACAACAAGCCTAAAAAGAAAAAGGTTGTACAGTTCTGTCTCTGATAAACATATTAAGGCTGTTTCTCATTTCCTTCTGAGGTTTCGCTGCCAAGTATCTGGCAGTGGAGCTGGCACACGGCTAAATGAGAACAACGTGAACACAATATGCCCGTCAAAGTACACACACCCACACGCACACATATACACTGTGCAGACACATCTCAAGGGACTAAATCCACTTCCTGGACTTGTCTCCTCTTATTAGATTTCACCTGTCTTCTGTGTCGCAGATTAAGTGCAGGGGGGAAGTACTTATGGGACGTTCACGCCCGAATGTGATGCAAATTTCTGACACGTTGACTCTTACATACAGAGTCGATGCAAAGACACAAAGACGCTGTAGGCGAGGCTAAATTCATGTCATTCAATTCACCCGCCTGAGCTTAAATATTTAAAGTCTGTGTGACACAATATCACAAAAGCCAACTGGCATCGACACTCTTCCAAACGTCCAGTGAGATCACGTATGACGTCAGCACAGACGTTGCGAGGCAGCACAAGTACGGCAAAGACGCAAAATTCACACTTGAGCTAAAGAATCACATTACCGTGATACAGTTAGAAATAGCGTTAGCCCGGGCAAGTCATCGTTGTGCAATGATGCACTGAAAGTTAAACCAAGTGAAGGAAATCACCTGAAACCTCCAAATTTGTGTAATTCGCTTCAGCTAGCATGACGACACAATATTATGACATGTTTGGTGCGGAAATACTTGGGCTTGAGCTAAAGAGTCACATGAAAATGATACAGTTAGCTTTAGCATTAGCCTGGACAAGTCGATGCAATGACGTGTGTTAATGTGACCTATATTTTGAATATAAACTCCTCCAGGTACCACAGAGGGAGCTCATACCACAGTTTGAGAACCGTAGCACTTCTGCATTTACAGTCATTTTGTGTGGATTAGGACACTTTTTAATCACACATATTATGGGATTACGGGAGTTACATGTCGCACAGGTACAGGCATGTAAGGAAACACAAATAACCACGATCATGTGAGGAAACACAAATGACCACGGTCACGTCAGGAAACACAAATGACCACGGTCATGTGAGGAAACACAAATGACCACGATCATGTGAGGAAACACAAATGACCACGGTCACGTCAGGAAACACAAATGACCACGGTCATGTGAGGAAACACAAATGACCACTGTCACGTGAGGAAACGCAAATGACCATGTGAGGAAACACAAATGACCACGGTCACGTGATGAGGAAACACAAATGACCACGATCACGTGAGGAAACACAAATGACCACTGTCACGTGATGAGGAAACACAAATGACCACGATCACGTGAGGAAACACAAATGACCACGGTCACGTAAGGAAACACAAATGACCACGATCACGTAAGGAAACACAAATGACCACGATCACGTGAGGAAACACAAATGACCACGGTCACGTGATGAGGAAACAATGACCACGATCACGTGAGGAAACACAAATGACCACGATCACGTGAGGAAACACAAATGACCACGATCACGTGAGGAAACACAAATGACCACGATCACGTGAGGAAACACAAATGACCACGATCACGTGAGGAAACACAAATGACCACGATCACGTGAGGAAACACAAATGACCACGATCACGTGAGGAAACACAAATGACCACGATCACGTGAGGAAACACAAATGACCACGATCACGTGAGGAAACACAAATGACCACGATCACGTGAGGAAACACAAATGACCACGATCACGTGAGGAAACACAAATGACCACGATCACGTGAGGAAACACAAATGACCACGATCACGTGAGGAAACACAAATGACCACGATCACGTGAGGAAACACAAATGACCACGATCACGTGAGGAAACACAAATGACCACGATCACGTGAGGAAACACAAATGACCACGATCACGTGAGGAAACACAAATGACCACGATCACGTGAGGAAACACAAATGACCACGATCACGTGAGGAAACACAAATGACCACGATCACGTGAGGAAACACAAATGACCACGATCACGTGAGGAAACACAAATGACCACGATCACGTGAGGAAACACAAATGACCACGATCACGTGAGGAAACACAAATGACCACGATCACGTGAGGAAACACAAATGACCACGATCACGTGAGGAAACACAAATGACCACGATCACGTGAGGAAACACAAATGACCACGATCACGTGAGGAAACACAAATGACCACGATCACGTGAGGAAACACAAATGACCACAGTCACGTGAGGAAACACAAATGACCACGGTCACGTGAGAAGAAAAGTTTGTACGTGTCCAGTGTAAAATGCTTCAGCAGTGAGATGGACGAATGAGCTTGGAAGGACATGTGGTTTTGCCGTGTGCTCTTCTTTTGTGCTAACATGTTTGTTTAGTTGCGTGTGCGTGCAGTGTGTGTGTGTGTGTGTGTGCGTGCATGCGTGTGTCTGTGTTTGAGCTCATGCAAATGTGGTCAGTGTTCTGTTATTCATGGCTCGGCTTGTATCTTGGAAAGGCAGTGCGGTCTCCGGGGTGAGCGTACAGCCCCTTCTTCATCATCATTATCATTATCATCATCAATCATCCTTCCAGTGGCGTTTTCTGGACCGGGCCAGGCAGCCCTCTGAACCACCGGCCCGGCCGCACTCGGGTATTATATTTGAAATTTGAAGAATTGGGACGGGAGAGAGAAATGAAAGAGATGGATGAAGAGAGGAGATGGAAAAGAGCAACGGTGGGAAAAAATAAAAACAGGACGCAAACTCTTGTTACGGGAATAAGAAGTAGAGACGGACGCGGTTCGACGACAAACAGAGGGTTTGATGAGAGAGAAGGAGACAAAGTGCAGAGAGACAAAGCAACGAGAGGAGATGGACCGAACAAAGTGTTGAGGAAAACCACACAGAGAGATGACATGAAGATGAAAGAGTGAGACACTGAAGGAGATGTGAAGTCACCTCACACACACACACACACACACACACACACACACACACACACACCCTGTTGGCAGGGTTTGGTGGTCAGAGGTCAGAGGTCAACCAGCCGCCTTGTGGCTTTTCCTCATATCTGATCTTTGACCTAATGAGGTGGTTAGAGGCAGTAAGCCTTCCAGTGTGTGTGCGCGTGTGTGCGTGCGTGTGCGTGTGTAACCTGGTCTTCCTCATGTTGTGGGGACCTAAATGTGTCTCCACACTCACATTATGGGGACTTGTCTTCCTTATGGGGACAAAAATCAAGTCCCCATAACGTAAATGACTCCATTTTAAGGTGAAGATATGTTTTAAAGTTAGGCTGCGGTTAGGGTTAGGTTAAGGTTAGGGTCAGGGTTAGGGTTAGGACACTAGTAATTATGGTTAAGGTTAGAGTAAGTCTCCAGGAAATGAATGGAAGTCAATGTGATGTCCTCAGAAGTCATGGAAACCTGTGTGTGTGTGTGTGTGTACACACAATGTGAGGTCCAGAAAACGTACAAAGCTATCTTTGTGGGGACATTTTGTCTGGTCCCCACAACTTTAAATGTCTCTTTTAAGGTGTTAGGTTAAGGTTAAGCTAAGCGACTAGGGAATGCATTATGTCTATGATGTGTCCTCACTAAGATATAAAAACATTGTTTGTGTGTGTGTGTGTTTATGTGTTGACATGGGTCTGCACTTTTACATGTATGCAAATGGGTGTATGTACAATACATGTCTATACATTTACACACATATGAACATATACATATCTGTACTGTATATTTGTGTGTGTGCATTTCCGTGCGTGTATTTGTATATATATACTGTACGTGTGTGTTAGTTTGTGTATTTGTACACTCACTATGAATGCATGTGTACACAGTGTATGTTTACGTACATATAAAGACACATCTATGAGTAAACGTGTATGTAGTATATGTATACATGTACTGTATTGTAGATACTTTTTTGAGCCCAAAACTCAAAAATTTACCTTAAAAGGACATTTACTGTAGTAATGCTCTTATTAACATGGAGGTGGACAAAATTGATGCAGGTCATTGAATGCATCTTGTAGCTGCTCCTCTAAACTCAACATGCTGTGGACTCTGCGTCACTTTGGTTTGTTTTTCTTGGGGCAGAAAACTTCAGGCCAGTGAATCTGTCGGGATCCAACTTGAAACCGACTTCACAGTCAGACGGTCGTTTGGAGGAACTTGCACTTGACATTAGCGCGTTAACTTTTGACATCTCATGCATTTACATGTATATGAATATGCATCACCGGAGGGATTTCTACCTGAGTCCAAACTCCCACATCTGCTCTACTTGATATGCACTATTACATATTTCCAGACTTTATAAATGTTCCTGAAACGGCTGAATAAACTGGAGTCAAACGTGCACTGGGGATTCCCTGTCTCCAAAACACACACACACACACACACACACACACATCCATGCATCACACCACAAATACCTTGGCCGTGTGGACATGAGGGAAGGACAGGATCACTGGTTTGATGTTTTCCTTTTTGACTTTTTACGTCTGTGGACGGGTTTTGATTCCTAGAAGAATGTGAGGCGTCTGGGATTGATTGACACACACACACGTTTGCGCTTCTATCAAAGTGAGGACCCTCATAGACATAATACATTCTCTAGCCCCTTACCCTAACCCTAACCTAAACCCAATTCTAACCCTAAAACCAGGTCTTAACCCTGAAAAAGCCCTTTAAGGAAGCGAGGACCAGACAAAATGTCCTCACTTTGTAGGTGTTTATATGATTTTTGGTCCTCACTCTGCAACAAATACAAGAACACACACACACACATTCACTGTTCACTCCACAATCAGACACACACTTGAATTTTATCTGTTCCAGGAGTGTACATGCATGTGAACCCCCTTTTTTTTTTTTTTTTTTTAATGTAACTTTATAGGAAGAATTTACGTCCAACTTTATTGCTTTTATATGCTTCGGTGTATGGAAGTAAAACCTGACATGAAACATACAGAAGCTTAACCCTCAAAATCAGCCTTCAATCCCGGGCGGACCACTTTCGGATTCTCGCTGTGTAGTTATTAGGTTATGTTATGTTATGTTTTACATCTGACTTGCTAAAATAATATTTTCAAGCTATTAAATCTCCCTATTGTTCCGTCGTATTGCAGAATACTTGTGACCACGGTATGCTTCATATTAGCCTGTACAGCAGGGGGCCTCCTTTTAGTATCACACATTACACCCCTGCACTTTGCATGTATAAATATCCTTCCGTCAGTCCGGCTGCTCGGCTCTCTTTAACTGTTTATAGTGTTTGACATGTGAAACAGTAGCTCGCTGTAAGTGATATTTTAACTTTTTAAGTCAGGCCGAAAATAGCCAAAGAAAGTATTATTAACGTTGCTGGGAAACTTTGTTAAGAATGTCGGGGAATAATAAAATAACTCATAAATTTATGTTGATTGGCCGAATTAGAGTCTCTATTAAAGTTTTGATTTTTTTTTTTTTATGTCCACATGAGGGATCTGTGATTGTTCACACTTCACTCAGATGAAAGTGGATTTGCTGAGCAAATAAATGTATTCAGTGTTAGATGAAATGGAACATACTGTTTCAGGGCACTGATGCCAAAATGTCCAAATCACAATGCGCACACACACACACACACACTCATGCTGGTTTTACATGCTTTGAGTGGACCCTAGTCCCTAAACCTTATTCTAAACCTAACCCTAAAATCAGGTCATAACCCTGAAAAGCCCTTTAACCTTGTGAGGACCAGGCAAAATGTCCCCACAGATAGATTTGTACATTCTTGGTCCCCACAAGTTAGAATAACATGTACACACACACTGGTTTCCATGACTTCTGAGGACATCACATTGACTTCCATTCATTTCCTGCAGACTTACTCTAACCTTAACCATAATTACTAGTGTCCTAACCCTAACCCTGACCCTAACCTTAACCTAACCCTAACCTCAGCCTAACTTTAAAACATGTCTTCGCCTTAAAATGGAGTCATTTACGTTATGGGGACTTGATTTTTGTCCCCATAAGAAAGACAAGTCCCCATAATGTGAGTGTGGAAACAGATTTAGGTCCCCACAACATAAGGAAGACCAGCTACACACACACACCTCCATTCATTTGGACAGCCTAAACAAAGAGTTATCCTTAACCTTAACCAAACTACAACTGACAACTTAATTCTAACTTAATCCTGAGCTTCAGAAATGAGGTTCTGCCTCATTAGGAGCAGGTTTTGGTCTCCATGAGGACTACTGGTCCTGACAAGGTCAGTGTTTATGAGAGAAAAGGTCCTAAAGAGGCAACAAATACAAGAAAACACACACACACTCATTGGTTTCCATGTCTTCACCTTAAAATGGAGTCATTTACGTTATGGGGACTTGATTTTTGTCCCCATAAGGAAGACAAGTCCCCATAATGTGAGTGTGGAGACACATTTAGGTCCCCACAACATCAGGAAGACCGGGTAAAAACACACAGGTTAACAAAGCTTCTCTTGTTCCACCAAGTGGAACGGTTCGGTTTGGTACAGAAGGGTACTAATGTTTTTTCTCTACATTAGGATTAGCACCAAAATAAGCAGCTCCAGCTGTTCCATACGGTATTTCTGGCATGTTTACGTTTAACACTCGCGCTGTCGCGTAGAGCAGCTTAGCCTGGTCATCCAGACTAGAAAAGTGTTATATAAAAAAAATACAGTGCATTCAGAGTCACATTCACACACACACACAGTGAGTGTGGAATTCCCCTCAATCAATGCTTGTGATGGATTTATACTGCAATTAAAAAATTAGACATTCTTATCATCTGATGTCAGGACAATGAAATCAGCTCCATCTCTCTCTTTGAAGATTCTCCCGTTAGCGATTTCATCTGGGTACATGATATCAACAAACACACAGGTGTGTATCTACACACACACGTGTGTGGGCAGGCCAGGCTCATGCACACGCACTCGTGAACAGTGTGTGTGTGTAGATAACAACATCATCTGTCTTCAAACAGAAACATTAAGTCTGTCCTCAGGGCCGTCTGGATGTGATACACAGAGATGAAACACACATAAACAAATCATACACACAAATCCCATCCATCAATAACAATCATTTAGAGGATTTAGCCTTCAGGCCCCGTCACTAAATAACACCAATAAGTGCCTTGGCAGGAAGTGAACGCGGCTGAAGAAGGAAGGAGACAGTGAGAAGAGAGAGGGGGAATTTCAGGCTGCCGTGTCCAACCACAACCGACTGGTGCTGAGGATGACAACGCTAAAATTACATCAACTTGAAACGCATGAGGTCAGAAGCCCGCAACATGTAAGCTTGTGTAAACAAGTCCAGGCTTTAAAGGGATATCTCTTTTTCTTCTTATTATTACTATTATTTTGTTTTGAATGTGCGGTTGTGCTGTGCAGAAGCGCAGAAGCTCATGCAGGAACAAGGAAAGATCCATTTTAAATCAGCCATTACCAAACTTCAAGTGCCGGAGCTCACTTTGAAATGTGAAAACCCTCTGAGGTGCAAACACAAAACCTTAAATCGCAACTCTAGGATCAATAATTCCCACACGCATTATTGTTTTCACATGAACACGCAGAATTGCAAAATTAATAGTCAGTCCACTTAACTTCTAGTCTTGCATCACCTTTCAACACATGCATGCAAGGTTTGGCTTCACAGCGGAGTGCATAATTATCCATCATCATTAATAGCAATTTACAAATTAACAATGAGTGCAAATACTGAAATGTTAGGCCTGTGTGCTAAACTGGCTGACCCTGGACGCTTACACATAAAATGTCACAATATAAAACCCAACTTCAAAACAACATATATCAGTTAAATGCCATGGCTTTTTTGAAACACACACACTGGTTTCCTGGAGACTAATTTTAACCATAATTACTAGTGTCCTAACCTTTAACCCTGACCCTAACCTTAACCTTAACCTAACCACAATTCAAATCCTATTCCTAAACTTTTTTTTCACATGTTCTCAGCCACTATTATCTGACTTGTAACGTGTGATGAGGAGGTTGTTGTGCTCTCACTCTCCCACACCAAAGTCCATAGAGAAAATCAGTGATTTTACATCACAGCACACAGGAGTTGTTGATCCACTGCTGCCTCCATCAGTAAGTTCAAATGTATTATTTTGTGACTTCAGTGGTTGAAATCCTTTGTTCAGATTTACCTCAGTGACACAAAGTGACCACACGAGGCAGCAGTAGACCAGCAGCTCCTGTGTCCCTGTGAGCTAAAATCACTGATTTTCTCTATGGGTTTAGGTGTTGCCAGCAAGAACACAAGGAAAAACTGATTTTAATGACTTAATAAAAGACTCTTCTGATAAAATCTATGACAGTATAAGTCTACAGTATCTTCAGAACATGTTCATGTCTTTATCTCACTGTTAGACAGACTTTTTCAACAGGAAACTGTAGTTTGTAAACCACTCACTCTCCCACTCCAAAGTCCATAGAGAAAATGAATGATTTTAACATCAGAACACACAGGAGCTGATAATCCACTGCTGCCTTCATCAGTAAGTTCAAATGTATTATTTTGTGACTTCGGGGTTTGAAATCCTTTGTTCAGATTTACGTCAGTGACACAAAGTGACCACACGAGGCAGAAGAAGACTAGAAGCTCTTGAGTCACTGAAAGGTAAAAATGCTGTTTTTCTGTATGGACTTTGGTTCACAAGAGCCACCAGTTTACAAACGTCAGTTTTATCGTGGGAAAAAGTCTCTCTAATGGTAAGACGGAGCAGCGGTAATTTGGTGTACATGCATGTTTGCGTGTGCGCACTTTTGGACTTGCCTGCTCCATGGGGGGTATGTGGTTGGAGTGGGTGTGGCCTCTCGGCAGGTTCCGGTGATGTGCGTTGGCTGGATGCGACATGTGGTGAGCGTGGTGCGGATGATGCTGCGGAGGAACGTGGTCGTCCCCGTAGTTGTCAGCTATCAGCTTCATTCTGCTTTGAGTCTGCAAAAAATGAAGATAAACATGACGATTTATAACATAACATTCTAGCACACAATGCACGCACACGCACACACACTGGGCTGTTTATTGCCTCTTTCTCATTCCTTGAAAATGTTCTTAGGCTGAGGGATTGTTGGATGATGGCAGGACACGTTGAGAGCCGGTAACGACACTTGACAGGTCGTAAAACCAGTGAGTGGAGCGAGCGGCTGATGAACATATCATAAGTCTGTCAAATGCTACACGTACGGCAGAGTATGGTTTAATTGGGCTGGATGAATTTGAGTCAGAACAGTCGGTGAGTGTTTCATTCAGCCCCCGAGGCCACAGGCGTTCTGGCCCCGGTGAAGCAGCCTCGTTTCAGGCTTGATTGATTAAAATGACACTGAAATATGCATCTTTATGGTGTGTGTGTGTGTATACAGTGGTAATGGCTGTGGCACTGACAGTATTCCGTATGTAAGCTCAGCTAAACACATAGTAAGTGGGATTTGGAGACAATAAATGCAAAATAATCAAAGAATTGAGTGTAAAACTGGAGGAAACAACGACGTTTTAAGCCCCGATTTTTAATTTGATTGTAAAATCTATCCATTTACACTTTGGTGATTTAAAGACAGGTGTGATTTTCCTGCTGTTTGTCAGGGAATTACGCTCATTCGTCCACAAAAATGGCAACAATCTCACTCAGGAAGCAAACACTGACAACAGAGAGCATCACATAAATGTCCCGATAAATCAGTATTTTACAGTAGAACCAGATCTTTGCACTTCATTGAGGGTAATAAATCTCCGCTTATTGTAACAAGATGTCACTGAGATACACTGTACACATCTGAACTTGTTCAGTGGGACAGAACCACTAAACTTAACACCAAATCTGTAATCTGGATCAGACCCAGATTAAATTTAATGGCAGAGTGTCTAATCCTGCATATACATACCAAATTACATTCCAATCTGATGAGGGTTTTTTTACAGAAATAACAATATATGTATATTTTTTGCAGTTTTCCCCATTGTAACTGAAAGTTTGAGGATTTCTTAGTGAATGGGAAAGTCATCAATTACTGAATGAATGGGAACATACTTGGATGATCACCCACTCATCACAAAAAAAAAAAAAAAAATCAGATTGATCTGTCAAAAAGTGAAGACAGAAGACCCACTGGCTGCACACTGCACTCAGCTGTGTTTGAAATTATTAATATTTTTATGACTTAATTTTACAGTCAACATTTTTGACATGATTTTCCATACATTTCAATGAGGCTGCAGCTGAAATGTACATTTTGAACAAAGTGGGTGAGCATTTGTCCAACGTGCTGCTGAGTGTGTTCCAGGCGGTGGACTGAACTCCGACTGAGAAACGACGCACATGTGAAAAGTGATGGACACTTTCTTTCCGTTCCGCTGACTGAGTGAAGAGTTTTGCCCGATGCTTGTTGGCAGCTGTAAAATGACTGTCAGTTCAGGCCTGACTGTCTGGGAGACAGACGGAGACTGAGTGGGTGCAGAGACATTGACAGGCTCCGCTTTGTTCCCCTCACTGCAGCGTCTTCCCTTGAGGGCGAACATGAGCAGGGGCTGAGATTGTGGACCAGAGGAAAGTGATTTACATGAAAGACATGACAAGACAGTGTGTGGACACTGGACCTGATGGGGACATCAGGGTTGGACCTGGTATGGACAAAAATCCAGAAATGATTGACTTGTTGGACTTGAGCCAGGTTCAATCATGTCAGATGATATTTGGTCATTTTCAGCTCTTTTAGTGAGACATTAGCCCGTTTTCCACCAAAATCACCAGGAACAAGGAGAATCTGTGTAGTTTGTGTTTCCACCTCAAAGTCCTTGAGTGTTGTTGATGACGTACGGTCAGAACATTTAACACGCCGGTGGATCGCTTGATTGTGTTTGTTTCTCAAAACCTGTCTCGTGTTAATAAAGAAGAATAAAGTCTAAAACAGTGACAGACGTGTGGACGGGGGTTGTAAAGGTGCTTCAGTGAGATGGTGGGAGTGAAAATCAAGCTTCTATATAGTTTTTACTGACATCACTGTGAGCTGCATCAGCCAGAGAACAGCAGCATCGTTCTCGATGTTCATTCTCTCGTTGGTTCCGTCCGCTGTGTAAAGGCCTTTAGAACGATACGTTCTTTCACGTCAGTGTCTCCAAAAGTCTCAAATAACAGGAAAAAGACACTAGATTTGTCGCCAATCGCTTTTTTAGAAAAAGAGTCTCCAGTGGGTCTGACCATTCTCTAAATAAAGGAGGAGGAGGTGATGGTGACACCATTGGGGATTTATTCAAAATAGAAGGCACACTGAACCAGCATGGCTACCACAGCATCCTGCAGCGACATGCCATCCCATCCGGTTTGCGATTAGTTGGACCATCATTTATATTTCAACAGGACAATGAGCCCAAACACACCTCCAGGCTGAGTGAGGGCTATCTGACCAAGAAGGAGAGTGATGACGTGGCCTCCACAGTCACCTGACCTAAACCCAACTGAGATGGTTTGGGATGAGATGGACCGCAGAGTGAAGGCCAGCAAGTGCTCAGCATCTCTGGGAACTCCTTCAAGACTGTTAGAAAACCATTTCAGGTGACTACATCATGAAGCTCATCCAGGGAAGGCCAAGAGTGTGCAAAGCAGTAATCAAAGCAAAGAGTGGCTATTTTGAAGAATCTAAAATTTAACACGTGTTTTGAGTTGTTTCACACTTTTTTGTTTAGTACATAATTTCATATGTGTTCATTCATAGATTGATGCCTTCAGTGAGAATCTACAGTGTAAACAGTCATGAATGAAAATAAAGAAAAACCATTAAATGAGAAGTCAACAAACAACAAACAACAAAAATGCTTGTATAATATCAAACCTGGAATGGAACCCTAATGTTATTGGTCAAACCTGTGTTTCTCCTACTATTTCATGGCAACAAATAGCTGCTGTGAAAAAGGTCTATTATACCTGGTTTACTCCAGACATGTTGGAGCATTACATACACATGTTGCACAAGTTCAACTCACTGACAGGTTGATCATATAGTAGAAGACTGACTTTTAGTCACATCTTTTCAATCTGAACGCCAACGATCACAAAAGTGACATCAAAACAACAAAGATGGTGGTGGCCTAAGACTTATGCACAGGACTGTGTGTGTGTGTATATATATATACTCTACTTGTCCCTGGGGAAAAATAGAGTCCTTTAAATTGACTTAAATGATCCTGAAATGTTAATATACTCATGTTGTGCTGGTAAAACTCGATACGGTGTGTGTAACTTGTGTGTATCTGTGCATGTTGTTGTTGGCACTTGCTTAACTTTTTGTCTTTTGCCATCACTGTAAGAATAACACATGAGCTTCAGACTTAGTTTCATTTTGCGCATGCATGTGTGTATAAAACGAGGAAAACTGTGACGTAATGCCGTCAAAGAGTCTGTGTCAGCTGTGGGGAAAGGAGGAGCTCTGCGTCGGCCCGAGGAGCTGAGGAGTGACGAGTGAGGAAACGAGGCAGTCGGGATCACAGGAGACGACGTGGCTCGTATTAAAGAGGTTAGCAATTAGTGTAAAGCTGCAGAGGATGAGGCGAGAACATTGACACCAGAGTCAGACAGAGACATGAAGATGAAGAGTGAAGGGTGGAGTCACAGGGAGACGCCACACCGGTGGTTAAGTGGAGCAGTTACAGGCCGCTCTGAGGGAAAACGACCCTCCATGACCTGAGGCGCTGAGAGCAGCAGGTGTGGCAGCTCCTACAGTCACTGAGCTCAGGACAGTCACTGTTATGTACGATGATGCTGCTGCTGATGATGATGATGATTCTGATGATGATGATGATGATGCTGCTGCTGCTGCTGATGGTGATGCTGCTGCTGCTGATGATGATGCTGCTGCTGCTGATGATGATGCTGCTGCTGCTACTGCTGCTGCCACAAGGTGAATACTGTACAAGCTTCTCCTCAATACTCTTTCATTCTCGCAGAAAAAAAAATATTTTCAAAGCTAATTTGTGGCCGAGGGTTAAATTGGCCGATGTGTGTTTAGTCCTCGCTGCTAATCTAATAAGAACCACATTACTCCTTCCTGTTCGTGTAATTACAACCATATCTGGTAGCATAAGAAGCCAAACATCCAAGGACGTGCTTGTGCTTGTGTGTGTGTGTGTGTGCACGTACTTAATATTTAATGACCTGAGACACAAACAGGGATAAATGAAGTGATGAATTGCTTCTGGACGAGTCTGACTGTGTGGTCAGGACAGGCCACATGTGAACGTACAGTTTATTCAAACCAACACACACACAGTAGTCTCCACTTACATCCTGTACGTATTCCTGTGTGCATATGTGAAGAAGGTAACATGTCGGCTTTGAAAATGTGTGCCTTAATTAGTGTTAATTAGTAGCTTTACAGAGTAAACAGCTCAGTAAAGGCCTCCAGGAGAAAGTCCAAACACCCCCCCCCCAAAAAATATGGGTAAAACCAAAGTTCTTGTTATATGTCGTTACCAAATCCTGGGAGCTGCTGAGACGACTGAAGTTGCTGCAGCCACGGTGAATTAATTAACAAAACCAAGAAAAAGGCACTGCATTTGAAGGAAAAAAAAATTTCCCATGAAGGAAAAAAAAAATGGCTTAACGTTGCAATGTCTTGGTTCAGGATGAGTCGATCGTATTGGCGTGTGATTCTGGTCAGTACAAAAGTATGAAGTATGAAACCCAAGACCATCCAAAAAAACGCTTTATATCATAAATACTTTACAAGCACAGACTGTAAAACAGTAAATGAGACGTGTGCAGAATACTTGCAATGGCTGGTTATTAGTGATTTTTCTTTATTTTGTATTTTATTTTGTTCAGCTTTGATTGTAACTTTACCGTCATGTGTCCGCATACTCTGTCAATGATGTCTGTTGGATAGAAGACACTCAGCTTAGTTGACCATGAAAGGACAAAAGCATCCAGAGTTAATGTACCATCACGCTGCTCGACTGGCGGTTCATAGGATTCACAATTAAGTCCCACAGAGACTTCAGATCTCAGGGCTCACGGTGATAAACAGTGTTTCGCTCCGTCACGTGAGCCAAAGATTTCTCTGGAGCGTCACAGGTACGGGTAATACACTAAGACAGCCAAGGAGGAGTCAATCGGATCGTCAGTCGAAAGTTGTGCAGACTTTCCGAGATCGCGGCAGACGTTGCGGATTGGACTACATCACTGTCCGGATCTCTGGCCTTGGATTTACTCCTGACACCGTCTCCATTTAGATCTCTGGACTGAGGCCAAAGACATATGAGTAGAAATAACTGTAAGATCTTTCCAACGCCATTCTGATTGTTAAAGAGCTAGGCCTCGGCACAGTCTTTTTAAAGTGTTAAATTCTTTTCTTTTTCTTTTGACTTGAAATAAATATAACTCTGGTCCTCTGTCTGCTGCAAATGTGCCGTTAACTGCTGAGTTATCTGAGGTTGCGATAATCCGTATTGTATCAGACACAAAAAAAGCATTATCGAGCAATCCTGTCCTTCAAACAGAAAGCAGATCAGGATCTTCATGTGGACGATGTGAGGTTCACAGCTTGTTTTCGGGTAGGACACACTCTGTCAGCATGTGCCGCATTCAAAACAGTTAAGATTCTCATCTTGGTAAGGCGCTGACGCACTGAGTAGAAATGAATACATTTAGCAATTGTTCTCCAGTGTGTCCGTTTTGAATCCATGATCCATCTTTTATTCGAGTGCTATTTTATCTCCATGTGTGCTATGTTGTTGTTGTTGTTGTTTTTAATCCACTTTGTCTGTTTTTAATGTGTGTTTCCCTGGTTTGCTTTTGCTGATGCGTGTTCCCAATCAGAATCTGCACGAACTGGTCACGCCCCAATCCAAGAGACTAACGAGAGAAAGCTCAGAAACTCTGAAAGTCCAAACCTCTGCCAATTCAGTTCTGTTTCCCACAGTGTCAAGACAGAACACTGCCCTGTCTCACAAGGTCACTCATTTATCCATTGATTGTCGACCGCCTTGTCCTCCACATGAGGGCTGGAGCCAATCTGAGCTGACATGGGAAAGGTGGGGTACGCCCTGGACAGGTCGCCAGTCCATCACAGAGTAAACATATAAAGCCGTGTTTCCACCGAGTGCAATGTTTGGTCCATTACAGTAAGATACAGTACTTTATTTGGAGTTTCTATTAGGAATAGCACCAAAATAACCAGCCTCAACCATTCAATTCTTTGGCACCCTTCCCTTGGGGTACCACAAAAAAAAAATGGTAGGGTTCGGTGCTCCACCCATGACATCCAGCTAACAACGATGTCCTCCATTGTTGTCATTGTTTGTTGTTGTTGCACCGGTACGACGTCGTGCTACATAGCCATCGAGCAAAGCTCACACCAAGCCTTAAAAGTAAGTAAAGGGTACTGTTCAAGCCTGAGCCAGAGCTTTACTATTCCAAACCATACCTTACCGTAGCAAGCCGAACCGTACCATTCAATTGACCTCTGCATGTTTTTGGGACAAAGTCCTGTGCATGAGGAGAACATGCAAATTCCACCCAGGAAGCCCCTTGATCAGACAGCAATGGAACTAACCGCTACTCCTCCATGTGACCCCAGGTAATAAAAACAATCCGTATCCCACCTTCCCTCAGCCATGACCTACATCCGCAAACAGGTCCATCCAAACCAATAGTATTTATCGACGAGCGTTAGCACACGCAGTCAGGATGTTACAGACAAATGGGGTGAACCAGGAGCAGAACCAGGTCTGCAGTTGGTCATCTGCCACCCAGGTCCTGAGTCCTGAGCAGAGGACAGAGAAGCAGTGAAGAACAGGGTTGTTGAACCTGCACTACTTGCACCACGAGGAGAGTTCTTGGTCGACATGTCTAACTACAACACATTTGGTCTGTTCAGTGCCGTATGTCTGCTCGGTGCATGTGTATCAAAGTGTAGCTGGTTTTTGTAAACATGGCAGTGATAAACTCAGCTGCAGCGCTCACAGCTGCATTCCAAACCTCGGTCCAAGCTCTCTCTCTGTAAATCACAAGCCTGTCCTGATTACAGCCAAGCTGTATTAACACATATGGACATGGGAGGCAGAGAAGAAAGGCCTGAAACACGCAGGCAGCTGGAGAAAGCCACAGTATGTTCTCCTTTAATCAGGTCTGTGTGCATGTGCTGTGCCGCTAAAACACTAGCAGACTAAAGGCCTTGCACGTACTATGCCTGTGCCTGCGATTCTAAAATGCTAAAATTAGGGCTTGCATTGGTCCGGAACGCCACAAATGCTTACCTGATCCCTCAGTTTACTCCACTCAAACACACTGCCCGGCCAAACACTCACATACCGATTTGGACGGCCTTTAGCTTGATTTCAGCAGGCATTTGCCGTGGCATTGCTTCAGTCATCTTGTGCAGTGTCACAAACATTTATTTTAATCTACAGTTGCGTTAATTCTTCGCCAAAGATCTTGATCTTTAGGATGAAGTTGGACTCATGTGCTTAGTCTTCATCCCAAAGATTCCCAATAAGGTTAAGGTCTGAACTCTGTGGTGGCCAATCAATTTGTGAAAATCATGATTCATGCTGCCCGAACTATTCTTTCTCAATTTGAGTCTGGTGATTTCCAGTATTGTGATTTTGGCAGTATATTCAGGCTGAACTTAGACCTCACCAATTCAAGTAAACCCCAGATCACAGCACTGCCCCTGCAGGCCTGAATGGTAGATACCTATCAAAATATCAGAGGATGAGACTTTCCTGTAGGGAAATATTGTACTACCAGGTGCTGTACACAGTCTGCACTGTCACTAATGATTGTCAGCAAAGAGTCCATGTGGTCCATCATGCACATGGGTGGTGAAAACACTTCACACCGCACACATCAGTGGATGTGAGCAGACTCGCAGATGCAGGAAAGTATGAATCGACCTTTAAGCTGCGTTCCAGTTTCACTCTATACAACCATCAGTTTGCTAAATTGCTGTGCAGTTCACACTCCACAACTCATCGTGCAATCTGGAATGTTTGCTTCCACCAGGAGAACGCACCCAAACTCGTGGGCTGCGATGCCCGAAACCAGATTACTTCTTGCTCAGTTTCTTGTCTCCAAGCCGTTTGCATGAACATTTCTTGCAGCTTTACTGTCAACGATCTCTGCCGTGGACCAGTGTTAGACCCCTGTTTGGGACTAGCCTCCTGTGCCACTCTGTGATTGGCTGGGGTTGACGCAGGTCTTCAAATCTGATGGTCACGTGTGGAAAAACCAGCAAAACCCCTGTTTTCCATTGGTATGACACACCAGGCTTGTGCTCACTTTGTGTTTTTCCTGCATGTTTTAGACGTGCATGCATTTCTTTTTTTTAACTTCTCAGCTCAAGGTCTAGAGTTTGAACGAACTGTCCAAGTCACATTTGGCCCAGACAGCCAATCGCAGAGACACAGAGACAGAGTTTACAACAAAGAGCCTCTCTTTTTTATGGGCTTTCTTCTGCTCATCATCAAAAATAAGGCAAAGGCAGGAGACAGAATATTTACATTTAATTGGCTGCTTACGCACACAGCTCAGCTCCACCGGCTCCAGAGTCTGTGATCCATCAGTGAGCCTCTCTTATCAAGTTTTTGAAGCGTTCACACACAGCGTGCTTTCACAGCTGATTGCGGGATTTTGAAACAATGGAAACATGCTGAAGAGTGTGAGTGTGAGTCAATCAGATTGCATCTCAGAGGACGGATACTCAAGTGTGTCCAATGATGAAAAGGGAAAGTGAAACTATGAGGCAGAGAGAGAGAGAGAGAGAGACACAAGGATTCATCGTTCCTCACATTCAAAGCACCAGTGACTCCAGTTATCCATCACTGGAATGGGACCACTTGGGAGAATTCCCACATGGGGACACATTTGTTCTGACTCTGCTCAGGAAATCAAAACTGTGCACTTGTGCAACTGTGTGTGTGTGTTTGTGTGTTTGACCGAAGCTGGAGGAGGCCTCAAAGGGAAGTAGGCTGCCTGAAAGAGGAGAGTTTTTCTAAGACCGCGTGCTCTGTGCACACACAAACACACACACATGACCTTCCAAAGGAGGGATGTGGGGGGGGGGGGGGGGGGCGGACGGGGCGGGGGGGGGGGGGGGGGGGGGGGGGGGGGTCAGACGGGGCACGGCTATCTGTAAATCTATCTGCTGTCTATATATCGGTTTCCCCTTCGGGGAGACCCGAGAGCCATAATTCTTCGGCATTTCCTGGTCAGTTTCCTTCCACCGCTGGCTGCTGGAGGAGCAAAGGAAGGTGACCTATCCTTGATATGTGTGTCACTGGGTCAGAAGACAGAGGGCCGGTGTGTGTGTCACGTTGAACAACGTAACCTCCAGAGAGCTCACACTGAGCAATGGAAGGAACCCAAGTCGCGCAAAGAGGAACTTCTTACCTTACAACCTCCTCAACATGGATGGATGACAAAGCAGCACACATTGAAGGGCCCGTGTGCTAAATGGTCGTAGCGCTGCCTGCTAGCCTACACAGCTGCTTCACTTCATTCAAGTGAAGTGGGTTTTTTTTTTATCAGTGCTTGTATCATCACTTTGCTGTGATCTAGAACCAGCCCGGGACACGGACGCTCGCTCTCAGTGAAAACATGGCTGCCAGTGCGGACACAATGACATCTGTCGCTGCTTCGGCAAAACAAACTGGTAATCCATGCCTTTATTACATGTCGCCTGGATTACTGCAGTGCACTTCATTGTTCAAAATGCTGCTGCGCGTCTTTTAACTGGAACATGACAGAGGGAACACACAACTCCCATTTTAGCCTCACTTCACTGGCTGCCTGTGCACTTGCACTGTGCACCTAACTTTCTTCTATTTGCGTTTAAACCCTTTAACGGTCTCGCCCTGCCATACCTCGCAGAGCTGCTTCATCCTGACACTCCTGTCTCAGGTCAGCTGATCAGCTGCTCCTACAGACACCAAAGTCTAAACGGAAGCTCAGAGGGGACAGAGCTTTTTCTGTTGCTGTGCCTACACTGTGGAATGATCTTGGCCTTTTCTCTGTCCCTTTTTAAAACGCATCCTAAAACCCATTGTTGTTTGTTTTTTAGGTCTTTTAAGTAGTATGTTTCAATATTTTATGCATTTTATTTATCTCTGTTGTACAGCACTTTGTTTCAGCTGTGGTTTTTAATGTGCTTTATAAATAAAGTTGGATTGGAGTGGATTAATTTATGTAAAAATATGTTTTTTAAAACCCCTTTTGCCACTAGACAGTCTTTTTTTTTTTTTTTTTTTTTAAACTGACATTTGTGAATTGTTCACACCAAAGCCCATGAAGAAAATTTGCAATTTTACATCATGGCACCTGGGAATTAGTTGCTTTGTGAACGCTTTTGATATCCTTTGGTAAGATTCGGCTAATTGACACAAACTTACTAAAACAGCAGCTCTTGAGTCTGTGTGAGCAAAAAAAAAAATGCAGATTTTTCAATGGGCTTCAGTGCAAGAGAGTAAGATTTCAGTCAGAAACAGCGAGACAAAGCAGCAAGCATGTTCTTAAGATACAATAGTCTTAAACTGATGTGAGTTTTATGAGGTAAGTTTCTTGTTAAGCGGCTGAAATCAGTTTTTCCTTGTGTCCCACTCGATTAGCAGCCATGCTATGGGGAGAGTGAGTCTCTGTTTCACTTACTCATAGGGCACACACAGTGTGGACAAATGTCTGTGAAGGTTCTCAGTCATCCAAGTCATAGTCTTCTTCTGTAGTAGCTGTAGACGACTGGACTTTTACCAAGAGGTGAAATGTCTTCAACACGCCTCAAGCAAGTCCAGTCGCCTACAGCTACAGTGGAAGATTAAAAACCTTGAACTATTCCTTTAAGACAAAGAGATGACAAAGCAGCACACTGTTAGAGTCCCCGTGCTAAGTGGTCAAAGCACTGCCTGGTACACAGTTGCACACAGAGGCAGCAGTTTCATGGATTTAAAGTGTATGCATGTGTGCACCCCGAGACTTTGTAACAAGTTTTGCATGCATGAGAAATTAGAGACAAAGAAAGTTTATGTATGTGAAGCTCGCTCATTCCTCTGCCCATCTCGTCCTTTTTTGTTTTTTTTAACTTCCTTCATTCCTGAGCTCAGGGCCCGGGGGCCAAATCGTGGCAATTAGAACTCATCTCATCATCAGGTGGACTGTAACCGCTCGTTACCCGATGGGAAAACATGACGCATCCAATGGCGATAAACAGATAATAGGCTTTCCTTGAAATACCGAGAGCAGAATTCCAATTCCCCCACCGCCCCCCCCTCCACCCCCAGACCTGTTTACGGTTTACGAGACACTAGCAAACATAGGTTTGCTGTTAAATGCGCAGCCAACGTGCAGCATCTGTTGACTTTTAGACACACCACGTTTCCCAGAAGCCCTTGTGACTCAGGGGATCGTACATGGTGACTCCCCGCTGGTGCCTCATTATCGTTAGCGTTCATGTTCGCCCAGTCACTGATGTGGTCTGACCAGACCTTAATGGTCCACATACCTTCATCAGCCTTGGGTCGGTACTGAGAACCAGGACAGCACAGGAAATAATGTGTGTGTGTGTATGTGTTTTCGTGCTTAGATATGTGTCAGGCTGTGCTGGGAATTGTGTGTCTTTCACCAGAAAAGCCTGCTGGTGACTCATCATTAATACCGATGTCTGTGACTCGAGTACAACAAATAGGTGCGATTACGGCATTATTGCTAAAGAAGATAGTTCAGATATTTTGAAGTGAATGAGGTCAGTACGAGCCAACTTGAGACAGACAGGCAATATTCTGCTGACAGACCTGAGCTACTAAACAAAAGGTAGTAAAACCTACACCATCTTAAAGATACGTTTGCCACTTTATCTCACCGTTACACAGCTGTTTTCAAGTAGAAACTCCAGTTTGTGTCACTAAGTAAGGAGCTCACGCCCCCATACCAAAGCCCATAGAGAAAATCAACAATTTTAGATTAATGCACACAGGAGTTGTTCATCCACTGCTGCCTCTGTCATCAAGTTCAAAGGTGTTATTTTGTAAGTTTGGTGTTTGAGGATGATTGTTTTGCTCTACATAAGTGGCACAAATTTACCGGACAAGACAGCAGCAGACCAGCAGCGCCTGTCTACCACTGAGCTAAAAATGCAGATTTTCTCGATAGACTTTTGTGTGGGACAGTGACAAACTTCTATTTCCACTCAGAGTTAGCGAGCAGTGATTTAAGAAGCTAATGGGGTTCTCACTGGCAGCCTTGTGAGCGTAGTTCTTGGTCCAGTGGATGCACATAGTGCAGTGAGCACAACATTTAAATACACTTCAAAAAAAAACCCCAAAAACCTGAAGTTTCTCATGTGTCTGGATTTTGGAATTCCAGCTCTGACTTGACTGGTTTAACTTAGAATGAGTGAAGGCATTTCAATGTGGTTCAAGGCGGGGAAGACATTCTAGTTAACGACCAGGAATCATTAACTATCTGTTCCTGGTTTAAAGTTCAAAAGACGGCTCATGAAAGTGTTTAAAGGCAGACAGGGCTTCGCCATCTGCTGCAGGTTTGACTTGTTAGACCTGCTTTGATTCTCAAAGTCATAATCTGTCCTAAATGGTGACCACAAAGCCCGGCGCCATTTGTGCCATGTGCAGGCCAGTCAACATTTTTGAATCCAGAGTGCTTTAAATTTGATTTCTCCTTCATACGCATGCATAACCAGCTTGTGGTAACATGTGAGGGGATGTACCTGCTGCTTGAGCTGGTGCATGAGTCTGTCCTTCTCCCTCTTCAGAGCCATGACTTCCTCTTGGGCTTTCTTCCTTTTGGAGGCGGATAACTCCAGCAGCGCGATGTTAGCATCCTTCTCACTGATGGCTGCAAGCAACGCCTGCTGCCTGTAGGGGGAGAAAGAAGAGGACACCGAGAGGAAAATGTTATAGTCAAGTTTACTTTGGATTGGAAGTGCACTATGCAATTCTTCCACATGTATACAGAGAGCTAATATGTCAGCTAAATTAGCCTCTGAGGCGAGATGACACTTGCGCACTATGATTCTCGCCTGGAATATAAATCAATAACCACAGTTTTAGAGAACTGATTATTCTCTGCTGTTTGAAGACTCTCAGCATCAAAACACAGAGTAAACAACTTGCTACTGACACCTACTGGTATAACTAAATACTGTTGTCAAGTCCAAGTTTCAAGTCTTTTGAGGTCGGGTCTAAGCTGGCTAATGCCAGACTGAGATTGAGATTGAATAAGTCTGGAAATGGTGTAGTCATGTAGATGAAAAATCCCTCTGTAGACCAACGATCCGAATGAAAACACGTCAACAAATGTGCTTGTTGTAGTTTTGTAGGAGTGATAGCTGTCTAGTACGGGCGACATATGACCTTTGCCTGGGGGGGGGGGGGGGGGGGGGGGCAGGGGGGGGGGGGGGGGGGGGGGCTCCGTGGAGCAAGTTTCGTAAAAAGGAAGCAACAGCCAAAAGGAAAGACAGCCGCACTTCAGTGGCCACCATGATGGATATAAAGTCTGCCAGACGAAGGTTCGTTGCCATCATTGCCATCATCGCATTAGGCCTGCCTCTAACGCACCAGTGGGAAATAACTATTTGTGATTGGTTCCCTTTCTTAAGAGATTTTAGGTTGAGTTGAATCTAAAAGTTACCGTTTGTGCATCTTGAGTCTCAGTGACCAGAAATTTGGGTTGGAAATCCTGTCGAGTGGACTAGGCTCAAATGAGAACATCATCATTAAAGAGGTAAATCCCCCCAAAAAAATAAAAAATAAAGCCATATTTACTCTCCAGAGTGAAAAGGAAAATGTTAAGTTGTGGAAATGCTTGTTTTAGACCTAGTGGACGTCACAGTGAACCAGAAACTCAGCAGCTGTGGGACCTTCTACGTCAATACGCAAATACACTCATTCCAAATCTCCATGGACTCAGACAGAGGTTTGACAAAAAAAGGACACACATCTTTGAAGTGGTCTGGTAAATGAAGCATTAGTGGTACCTCAGTGTGACTCACGGCCATGCAATTGTGTAATGGAGCCTAATAGAGGAGGCCGAGGGGGATATGACATCTTTCGTCTGCCACCACAGTATAAGTGTGTCTGAGTGTACAAATGTATGTGTGTGTGTGTGTGCGTCCACAGGTGTGGAGGAAACATACCACCCAAGTGTCATCATACACGCACACATTCACTCCCACAGGACAGAACAGCCGCGGAGGATTTCGTAACCCGGTCTTCGGAGCAGATCGGTGATTATTAGCCTCGTCATCAAACAGGATGTCGTAAATCCAGTGTTGTGACAAACACACGTTTTTCCTCCCACACTTGGAAACGCAAGAGCACAAACATATTCTCATAGATGTACAAACACACACCTTGTTGACCTGGTCTGTGACCCCTCAACAATGCATGGGTGTCAGGTAAGAGGGAAGAGGGTATATATATATATATATATATATATACACAAATATCCTTGAAATTATCCTTGAAACTTGGTGGGTCAGAGGTCGGAGATTCTTTTGGCCAATAAATCAGAAATTTCGACCCCACCAGTGTCGACGGGATCTTGGTGCGGTGTGGAAGCTGCACGGAGTCTCAACAGCCACAGTTGTTTAAACTAATAATAGCACAGCTAGCACAATTTGTGGCTCAGTGGATCATTTGTTAATTTAAAGGCCACTTATTTTGCCACATCACAATATATAAACAAGCACTGAAAATAATGGACCAAAAACCAATGAGATGGCAATTCTGTAAAAACACAGCTGCTCAGTTTTGGCAGTTTTATAAAGGTCTCTTTTATGAAGTTTATTTCTAAATGTGTGAACAGTCTTGCCCCAGCTGTTTTCTCAGGGGATCAGCACAGGGCAACTGCAGAGTGGCAATTAAACTTCTAAACTAAACTCATGGTGAAAATGTGTGAACATGATGTGATTTTCTCCTGATGATTAATGAGCAAAGCAACTGTTTAGGCCAAGAAAACAAACGATAACCAGAGTATTGAAGAGTCCACGGCACGTTGAGTCAAGAGCAGCGGCTACAAGGTGCATTCAGTGACCCCCAGAAATGCCAATACTTTTGCAAACCAAACACATCATGAAGAAAATTGTAAATTTCCTTCCTTCTGCAAACACACATGCTGTCCACTAAACAAACAGATCACTAAGAAGTAGTATGGTAATCCACTTTAAATCAATACAATCATTCATAAACTGTGAATTTTACCTCTTTTATTGTGATTCATTTTACTCAGTTGACCTCTAGCAAAGGTCGTGGAAAAGCCCTTTTGACTCACTGTAAGTGAAGATCATTTTTGAAAGGTTGGGTCACAGTGGCAGTAGACTAAGCAACGTGCACCAAACATCCATTTCTACAGCAACATTTTCCAACACATTTCCAGGCCACTGGGACGTGTAATCCCTTTAGTCAGTTCTGGGTCCACTGCAAGGTTTCTTTCCACTGAGAACTTCCTGTGAAAGTCAACCAGGAGGCATCCTGACCCGATGCCCATTTCACTCAATGGGCTCCTTTCAACACTGCCTCAAGCTCCATCTGTATGTCAGAACCTCTCTCTGTTTTCACGGTTTTCTCCAAAATAATGTGAAAAGAAATCATGATGTGTATCAAGTGAAAATGTCTTCAGACAATTATATACAATTACAATGATTTTAGTGCTGGTGGTGGTTTATTTATAGTCTTTGTCTCTAGAAGGTTCATGTGAATGACCATCGCAGGATTCTCAAGCTCTGACTCTGTTTAGGTAATGAAGGTATTTTAAGTTGGATAAACATTACGTAGCTGAAGTGCAGACTCTTAAAATCGCATGAAATCAGGAAGGCATTTAAATGGTAAGATGTGTGTGTGTGTGTTGGGGGGGGGGGGGGGGGGGGTGCTCCTAATACATGTTGGACTCAGTTAAAAATTGACCTGCACTGGAGTGTTTTTATTCCATGATTCAAGTCCCTACAGAAATACCTCAATTGTGAAAATAAACATGCCAAAGTCAGAATAAAGTCTTGCCGGTCTGGAGCTGCACATTTCTGTGTTTTTAGTACAATTATCTGTGCGTCGCATCTGGATTCTCCTGTACGAGGCCTTTAATAGGCCCCTCTGTGTTAGTGTGTGTGTGTGTGTGTCCTGACGTGGATCGACGATCGGCTAATCACACCATTCATCAACGAACAGGATCGGCATGACACTTCTCGTCCCACACCTCCACTGTTATTCCTTTTAATGCTCACTGTAATGGAAGCACACACAGTATATGTATATATATATATATATATATATATATATACACACACAGTAGTGTGCATAAGTCTTAGGCCACCACCATCTTTGTTGTTTTTATGTCACTTTTGTGATCGTTGGCGTTTAGATTGAAAAGATGTGACTAAAAGTCAGTCTTCTACTATATGATCAACCTGTCAGTGAGTTGAACTTGTGCAACATGTGTATGTAATGCTCCAACATGTCTGGAGTAAACCAGGTATAATAGACCTTTTTCACAGCAGCTATTTGTTGGCATGAAATAGTAGGAGAAACACAGGTTTGACCAATAACATTAGGGTTCCATTCCAGGTTTTAAAGAGCCATGGTTGTGTTATTGTTCAAGTGGAAATGTAGCTCACACTAAATATTTGATATTATACAAGCATTTT
>JAFBJR010000063.1:661771-676172 GCA_016785285.1 Brachirus orientalis
TTCACTTATTTTGAAATTCTGAAAAATAGCTATCATCACAAATATTTTCATTGCGATATTATGATGGAATATAATAATAATTTTAAGCTCATATTGTTACTGAACAGTCACTTGACAAGGTCATTTGAGTTTCAGACCTCTGCCACAATTTATAACAAATAAATTCATTTCATTTTTGTGTTTTATTTCTAGTGTTTGATTTACGTGGACTTTCACTGACCGGGTTTGGCTATAGTTTTTTCATCCTTGTTGGTTTTTCGTGGACTTCCTGTCTTTTTCCTTGTTTTAGTTTTGCTTGAGTCTGCTCTTGTTTAACACATTAAACAGATTTTTACCTGCACTTGGGTCAAACATCACACACGTGACAAACATAAGTGCAGCTCTTATTTAATTTGTGCCAACATTTAACCTACAGAGTAAAAGACTTGATATTTTAAATGGATTTAATTTCATTTGTCACTGAATTTCATAACTGACAGACTCCTTCAAGAAAGAAGCAGACTGTTGAAACGTAGAATGACGATGAGTTATTTTACAGTGAACATTCACTACTCTGTCACTGTCTTGTCTTGGGATTAATGTGAAGAGGGATTATGGGCCAGGATTAATGAAGAAAACTGAATTTGATAAAGCTGTTAAAACTGCTGCGGTCGCACCAAACCCCAATTTTCACACTAGTCATTTGTCTCTCGTGACAGTGGAGACCAACTTCCTCGCTGACTTCATCTCAAGCGTTTTTTTGTTTTCCAACGTCCTCTGTAGATAAACCTTGTATTGTCACAGAGCAGCTGGTGTGAGCGCAAAGAGATGATAAGTTTTCATCTCTGGACGTGACATTGCTTCATGGACCTGACCCGCTTACTGGTTTTCATCATCGTATGAGACGGAATTTTTCAACAAACGATGCACAAACACTAAAAACGCCGGCCGAGACGAGACAAGACGCGCGCCTTGCATGGTTTTTATACGTAAACCCATCACGTGCCACGGTGTGAACGCAGCATAGTATGTGACGATGCTGCTAGCCAACAGGCTTCCTGCTGCTGCTGCTGCTGCTGCTGCTGCTGCTGCTGCTGCGTTCACAGTGTTGTGAAGTGGCTACAAAAGCTTCTCCACAAAGTAATGACTTCCAGCCTCCACGTGAACACAGCTGATAAAAGAGCAGCATCGGTCTGAGCAGCGTGGCAGGTTCCTGCTGACTGATGACTTCCTACAACAATTAGAGGAGACGTTATTATGATCAGCCAGACTGTAAACTCTGTCTCAGTGCCTTGATTATAAATGTTATGTCTGGGTTTTTTGTTTTCGTGGTTATCATACAGCTATTACAACTAGTATTATATTACAATCACTAATTAATACACTGTGTTATGTTAACTTTCCTCATCCTCTTGTTAAACAACAAAGATTAAGGCCATGAAAGTATTTCTTATTAAAACTGTCTCAGCTGTTGTAATAAAATCTCTATCTTCTAAATGTTGAAAAAAAACAAATGTAAAAATAAATGTAAGAAAACAATTGTGGTTTATCCCCCCCCCCAAAAAAAACAAAAAAAAAAACAGATGCACTATAAAATAAAAATATTCCAGGGAAAAGTAAATGATGATGAGAAGGTAATCTATGAAGTGAAAATTGTGGTAATTATCTGGATAAATCAGGAAACTTTTCACACCCCACTCACTTAACTATGATTTATGGTGTCACTTGGAGCAATTTTTCTGACCCATGTGTCTTAACCCTTAAACCTAACATTACGACCTCCACTTGTCAAGTATTCTACGTCGTCCAGCGTCATCTTGTTTTCTTTTAAATCAGATGGTGGTCCTGTCTTCCTGCGCTGCATCCATTCACCGAGTGGACGGTAAATTTGGGGAAATGATGAAATTGTAATTTTTGCGGAAGCTCTTAGTCTTGAAATTTGATTTCCCAATATGTTTTTAAGGTTAATATTAATGTGTTATTGATATAAAAGAAGACATATGGTTACACCATCCAAATATTTTCTTTAGGGTGTAATGATAAGGATGAGAACTTCTTTTTAAATTGGCATTGAATACAGAATACATAGAGAGAATTGGGATTTCCTGACTGACTTGATTTGAACTGCTATTTTAATCAAAAAAAGGGACCATAATTTACATAATGACGTCACACCAGGTTGACTTAACACTCGAGATAAAAGAGAATAATGTTTTCTGGCACTGAAAATCAAGTAACAAAAAAAAGGCTCTTCATTATTCTCATAAACTAAGATACAAACGAGTTGAGCTGCCCCCTGGTGGACATTCAAGAGAATGCAGATATTTAAGCACTTCTGCATTGGCTTCATTTTCCAGACGCACAGACTTTGTCCCTTTACTATATTGTCCCCATCTCACAGGCTGCAGGATCCAGATCCAGTTTTCAATGCTATTATTATTATTATTATCACTAACAGTACCTTTGTTGTCATTATTATTATGCTATGATTAAAGTATAATTTCTTTATATTTTAATATAAAATTTATTATCAAGAATCTCTGCTGCTGCTTGTATATATGACACCATCGTTTTTCATTTCACCCCAACCTAACTAGGCAGATGACCGCACATCTTTGAGTCTGGTTCTGTCAGAAATTTCTTCCTGTTAAAAGGGAGTTTGTTTGTTTTTTCTCTCCACTGCCCCCTGGTGTTTGCTCACAGTGTGAACTGTTGGGTTTCTCTTCTCTCTATAATATTGTAAATGTTTTGGCCTTAATATGATAATGTATGTTGTGATTTGAACTGAACTGAAAAAACCCAGACTGTCTGTTGTGAGGACCAGATGAGATTAAATGTCCTCACAGCCACTGATTTTCAAAATTTGTCCTCACATCCCAAGAAAGACACAACTGTCTTGTATCTGCAGACCGATCTTGAGGGGTTGAAGCCTTTTTTCCCCTCCCTTTTCCTCTAACTGCCCCGTTTAACTTGGACTTGGCGAATCCTGAACAAACAAAGGATTATCTCTGTTTCCTGTCCGACGGAAAGGACAGCAACGGAGCGATCCTTCACGACAAACTTGTGATCAGTCTTCATAAAAGTCAGACCCCGTGCACCGAGAAGTCAAAATGGAGTCCAATAAACGGACGAATAAATCGTGCTGCTGGAAGCCCCTTAAAAAAACTCATCTACGTTGGTTTTTTTTCCTCCCCTTCTATGAGATAACAATAGTTTGGCTGATAAGATAAACAGCTGTGCGTATAAATACATCACACATGGCTCATATTTAATGTTAAGATAGTGAGAGAGCGTGAAGCCGGAGTGATATCTTCTTTATAAAGGGTGAAATTCTCTGCTGGGCTCCAACATGTGATTCCAATTGAACCTTCATGGTCTCGTGGACATATTGAGACATTCGCGTCCACGGAGGTGGGAGATGGATGGCTAAAGTACATGACCATGCGATGAGAGGTGAGAGGGGAGGAAAGAAAAAACCGTGTAGGGGGAAAAAAAAGTGAAAGAAGAAAGGTGTGGGGGGTGGGGGGGGGGGGGGGGGGGAGGGAGAAGAAAGACGAGGGGAGGGGGGGGGAAAAGAGGGGGGGGGAGCGTTGGGGGGGAGGGGCGGGGGGGGCGGGAACGGGGGGGGGGCAGGTGGACGACGTGTGGGCCGGACTGATTTGGGGGGGGGGGTAAAGAGGAGGTCAAGACAGAGAACGTCAGCACATGTACACGTTCTCTCGGCCCAACAAAGAAGGTATTTGAAGGCAGAAAATGTCAAACGTGAATATTGTTTTTGAACGTGGCAGCATCGAGCGGTGCCGAACTGTCGTGTGGATTCCAACTGTAAATCAAGTCCCGTTACACAAATGTTCCCATGCAAGTACAAGCCAATCAAATCACGTCTGTGTTTTTTAAAGGTATAGTTCAGAGATTTCAGAGTTTTTTTTCTCTCCACTGCCCCCTAGTGTTTGCTCATTCTGTGAACTGTTGGGTTTCTTTTCTCTCTGTAATATTGTAAAGGTTTTGGCCTTATTATGTACAGTGCCTTGAGATAATGTATGTTGTGATTCGGCGCCATACAAATACAATTGAATTGAATTGAATTTGTTTTGAAGAAGCATAGTCGGTGCTGACTTCGTCAAGAACTGTCCTTTCCACTGCTTTACCTTTTTTTTATCATGTGTGAATCTGAATGAAGGGCTTAACAGAGGAAGCATGGAATCGACAACTTCCTGTGATGTAAAATTGGTGATTTTCTTTATCGACTTTAGTGAGGGAGAATGAGCAGTTTACAAATCTTGGACAAATGATAAAGCAGAGAACACAAAAAAAAAACTGCAAAACTTAAAATGTGACGGACTACTGTCATGTCTTATGTCAGCTGGGATTTCATCAGCAGTCCCGCAACCCATCAAGAGGAGGATGGAAAAAAGCCAACTGAATAAGCCTTTTAAGTTCAAAAATACACTGTTCTATCAGAGTTATCACGAAAGGCCTTGGTATTCTCCATGTTTCCTGCATTTTTTTTGTCAGACTGTGCAAAAAACAAAGGCAGACACGACACCGCCAACACATTAGCAACTTGCTACGAAAGCAGCCATGACTGATGTTGCTATGGTAACTTTGGAAAGCTGCCTCCAGCATCACAGTGTATAGTGTTAACTGAAACTGAATTGTACTGGCACTAACTGATACTACTTAAATGACATAATAATAAAAAAGCTGTGAAAACATTCGGCAGTTGTTGTATGACTGTTTCTTGAGGACACTATACGGTTCTAGCATGACTCGGCTCGGCTCGGCTCTACTGTACGAGGTTCCAAGCAAGCTGATACTAAAATGTGATGTGGACAGACTGCCGGCCACTGATTGGTCAGAGAGCGCCGTCACTGGAAGAGTCACGAGCACGACGTCTGATGTCAAAGCGAACAATGTTGAACTGTAGATCAGTTAAAAAGACTTGAAAATCCTGAAAACATGCGTTAATCTGCAACATTTAACCAGGACATTTGTAAAATGTCCATATTTAACAGAGGAGTCTGGTGTATTTAGCGACAGCACTGCTGAAAGACGGAGATGGTGAGCCGTATCACGCTAATTTCAGCAACATGAGCCCAAATATTTGTCCACTATGATAACTGGACTTACTGGCCAATAATCTCTATCTGGGATTATTATAGTGACCAGTTCCTGTGCGTTTAACCAGCACACGTGTACTTAAATCTGCACTTCAAGGAAGAGGACAGCGTTACATCAAACGAGATCGCCTGACGTCATAATGGCGGCTTCTTCATCGTTAGGTGGACGGTTGAGAATCAGAACAAGCTTCCAATGGCAGGACAAGTTCATCCAGATATGCTCCTTATCAGCTCTGTGGTTCTGACCCATGTGGAAGCAATATTTTTTTAGCAATTTTTTGATTCCCATCCCAAGAGGCAACTAAACGATCAAAACAAAAGAGAGGAGGAGGAAGGAAGAGATGAAGGCAACAGACGTGTGTGTGAGATAAGATCAAGTGCTACCTGTAGTGCATGAGAGAGAGAGAAGAGGGAAGAAAATGGCGGGGGGGGGGGAGGAGAAAGGAATGAAGGTAAAGATTTAAGAGTCCCAGTCTTCCCTAAATCAGCTCAGTGTACTCCATGTTGTTATTCCTGGGCGTCACGGTTGAGGAATACATGTTTATAATTTGTGTTATGACTTACTTGAAATTATGAGTGTGGAGAGTCAGGGGGACAGAAACAGATGCGTCGACGCGAAGCCCGAGGGAACCATCAATACCGTCTGCCCTGAGTGCACTGTGTGTGTGTGTGTGTGTGTGCGTGCGTGTGCATGTGCGTGTGCACGCGCGCCCACTTGTGCTTTCATGTCCTGCTGGGCATGTGTGATGCATTTTGTCAGCAAAGAACGCGGGGAGCCCGACTCTTATATGTTCCCAGGACGTCCATTACGGGTCCGTCTAGTTTGTGATCATGGAGTTCCACCACTTAACTGTCCAGCTCTGCAGAAACATTCCACGGGTGTTTTTATGGCCGTTCCTTGATTGTAAGTGTGTGAAGGTGCGGCACAAAGCCGGGGGCCCCTTTGGCTGGGCCAGTTCTGGAGGCCTGCGGTGAGAGCAAGCAGAGGACATGAGAATGGGGCATGGTTGAGTGACACTATTATTTATGGCCACAGAGGACTGTGTTATTTACAACGGAGGAGGTAGGGAAATGTCTATTTCCAACATGAAACACATGCTCTGGTAAGCTTAGTGCAAAGCCAGTTTGAGATGTTAAATGTGTGTTTTACCTCTAAATGCATTTTCATAAGCTCCCACTTTCTGCCTAACTTGAGTGGGATTAGCTCCACGCTAACCGGGAACAGCTAACCTGCAGCCACACGCCAGATCAAACTACTGCCTTGCTTCTGTCTGTGTTTTCCACTAGATTAAATTCTGTATCTTTCTTTATCTGTAGGATTTATTTTCATGCTCCAACTCTTGTTTGGGAATTCCACATCAAATCGAATGTTCCCACCCGAGAGTTTCTTCTCAACAATCGTTCAGTGACACGTCGACATGGTCAATCTGCATTTTAACTCTAAACGTTGGTTAAATGCATTCATAAACTCCCAGTCCTGGCTACCTTGGTTAGGATTAGCTCCATGCTAACCACTAACAGCTAACCAGCGTCCACATGCCAGATTCACTACCCTGGATTAAAACCGGTATCTGCCTTAATCTGTAAAGTTGGGTTTATCTGCACTCTTCAGAAGCAAAACTTGATGCGTTTTCCAGGTTGATTTCAAAATTCCTGCAGTTACATGCTAATCCTGCACTTTAGGCAGCAATGCTACACTTGCTACAATGCTAACCATGAGCCTTTAAATGTTCAAAGCACTGAGCCATATTGAAATGGTAAGTCTGCATTTTAACTCTAAATGTGTTTTAAGTGCATTTTCATGTCACTTGTGGCTATATTGGCTTGGATTAGCCCTATGCTAACCTGCGACAGATTACCCCACTTTCTATTGTTTGCTTCCCCTGGATTAGATTCCATATCTATCTTAATCTGTAGAGCAGGATTTATTAGCACTCTCATCGAACACAACTTGTATATGCTACAGTTGTTTTTGGGGAACCTACTGTGTGTCAACTCCAATAATCCCAGTGAGCAGTTACATGCTAATCCTGCACTTCAGGCAGGAATGCTGGACTATACATCCTAACCTCGAACCTCGTGCTTCCCGAGAAATACCCACGGCAGCAGATGGTTCCACCAGAACTTGGCCAGGTTGTGTGTGTTTTCACTTTGCTAATAAAATATACAACCCACTTACACACACCCCCCCCACCCCCCACTCCCACAGCAGAGCTCAGACTGGTGATGGTGGTGGGAGAGGAAGAGGAGGAGGAGGAGGGTGGAGTGGGGGTTTAATTGAAAGAGTATGCATCAGTTTTACAGCAACAAGGGGGAAAATACGAGGGGACAAAAATCAACAAATCTGCCAAAACTAGCCAAATGTTTAGAGTGGGAGCAGGAACGAGGAGAGATGGCTGACTGCTCCCAGCAGAGATGAGCAGGACCAGACGACCACCACCGCATTCCACCCCGAGACACACACGGAGAGCAAATCCAGACAAATGAGATGAGGAGAACTTTCAAACCTTCTGTCAAAACTTCCACTCGGGCAACGGCAACATCTCTAATCATAATGTAAATATTAAAGAAAAAAAAAAAAAGTGATTTAAATTTATTATGATATCACGTTTAAAGTCATTAGTCCACATTCCGGGAAACATGTTAAGTATGTATCTTCTCTCCAACAACGTGAGATAAGGGGATTCACGTTAATCCCACTGAGAACTTAAATCAGAGGAGTTAGCTTTAAAAAAAAGAAAGAAAGGAAAAGAAAAAGTCGTGATTTATGAATAAAATTGTAAACACAGGTGACAGGTGGCTTGACCTCTGCCTTATGTGACCTTATTAAAGCTCCGCCTTCTTCGGCAAATATTGTAGTTTCACCTTTTGATGTTAAAAAACGGCGGGGGGGGGGAGTCAAGAGACAAGAGACAAGACAAGTGGACGGGACATAACTCATCAGTGTTTATACAGAGTGTGTGTGTGTGTGTGTGTGTGTGCGTGTGTGTGTGTGTGTCCCTCCCTCCCTCCATACATGTGTGTGTCTATATGCGTTCCTGTATTTGTTGCCTCTTTAGGACCTTTTCCGTCATAAACACTGACCTTGTCAGGACCGGTAAAGTCCTCATGGAGACCAAATTCAAGCTGTGGTTAAGGTTAGGGTTAGTGAGTACCTGGTTTTAGTTACAGTGAGGGATGAGGCTTCTGTTTCGTCTGTCCGAATGAATGGAAGTCAACGCCGTCCTAAGAATGGCTGCACGAACGTGTGTGTGTGTGTGTGCGCGCACATGAACCAAAACACTTCCAAACCTATCCTTGTGGGGACATTTTGACTTGGTGGACATTTTGCCTGGTCCCCACAAGATTAAATGGCTTCTTCAGGGTTAAGACCTGGTTTTAGGGTTAGGGTTAGTATTGGGTTGAGGTTAGGGTTAGGGTTAGGCATTTAGTTGTGATGGTTAAGGTTAGGGTAAAGGGCAAGGGAATGTATTATGTCTGTGAGGTTATAAGACAAACGTGTGTGTGTGTGTGTGTATACACTTGTATTTATATCTTTGTGAGGTACAAACCTATCTTCTTGGCGACATTGTGTCTGATCTTTACAACTTTAAAGGGCCTTCTTCGGGTTAAGAGGTTAGGGTAAAGGGCTAGGGAATGCATTATGTCCGTGGTGTGTCCTCACTAAGCCCTTAAAACAAGTCTCTGTGTGTGTGTGTGTGTGTGTGTGTGTGTGTGTGTGTGTGTGTTCATACAGTAGTGTGACTGGAGCAGTGTTACTCACTGTGACCTTCACCTCGCTCTCTCTCAGATGACAGGGAACTTTAAACAATCCAGCTGCTGTATATGAGCGTATGTTCGTGTGTGTGTGTGTGTGTGTGCGTGTGCATGTGTGTGTGTGCGTGTGCGTGTGCGTGTGCGTGTGTTCTGTACAGTAACACCCCCTTTGGGAGACACTGTCAATCAGCTGAGTAACAACAAACATACACCCATTTTACTTCAGGGGAGCAAAAACTGCTGCTCAGCAACTGGTTTGAATCCTTGGAGGTTGAGGGTCTAAAACCTTATTGGTTGGAACTTTTTTAGCTGAGCAATTAAAAAAAAAAGAAAAAAAAAGGTACATCTGAGGGGGACAACACTGGTGATGACATCATCATCATCATCATCATCATCATCAACCACAGACATGAGTTTGGGAAACAACAGGAGTTGACCAAACAGCTCAGTGTTACTCAGATTATTGTGGAATCCCTGAAACACATGTTTCCAGATAGTATGGAAAATAAATAACTTCTTAATAACTTCATTAATTATTATTAGCAAACTAAATACGTGTGCATACATTTTCACATTACACTGTGCATTCTGTCTTTAGTGGCTTTTACTTGAATTTGCAACTCTGCTTGACTGGTGTTAAACAATGTTTGCAGACGCTCTGTGTTTTACGGACGACCGGCGATTGATCGCTGCTAATATTGCGCGACACGTTAATTGGGCAGCTAGCGCTGCGTTCATGAACGTGGGGGAAAAAAAGAAGTCACGTATAAACACAGTTGTGCACGCAGAGTCTAATCCATGCGGATTCTATTCATAGAGAATATATAAACATTTTTAATGTACCGAAATATTCTGGTTTACGCCCCCAAACCGAACCGTGGCTTGTGTATTTGGTTTTGCACCAGATAGATAGATAGATAGATGCTACTTAGCTAGCTAGCCTAAAAAGATAGATATTCTAATTAGCTTAGATAGCGAGACTGATAGATGCCAGTTAGTTAGCTAGCTTAAACAGATAGATAGATAGATAGATAGATAGATAGATAGATAGATAGATAGATAGATAGATAGATAGATAGATAGATAGATAGATAGATAGATAGATGCTACTTAGCTAGCTAGCCTAAAAAGATAGATATTCTATTTAGCTTAGATAGCGAGACTGATAGATGCCAGTTAGTTAGCTAGCTTAAACGGATAGATAGATAGATAGATAGATAGATAGATAGATAGATAGATAGATAGATAGATAGATAGATGCTAACAGCTTAAAGATGAATGTGAAGGTCAACAAAATAACAAAACAACTTCAAAGCTGTGTTTCAACAGGTTTTTGATCAGCACAAATGGCTAATAATTGAAATAATGATTAACAACACGGTATATTTGTACTCTTGTAACTATGAGTCACGTAAACTTCAAATACCAGAAGAACACCTTCTGCGTTACATCATTTGAACAAAGGAGGACGTGTGTTTTTGTCTTGTGTGGGTTAAAATATGCTCTTTGCCAAAAAAAAAAAAAGAAAGGCTGACATAATACGAGGTCTTTCTGTCCTCGTTGAATGTCTTTGTCTGTCCCTCCTTTCTTCCACTGATCAAAGAGCGAAGCGTCATCTCGTCCGAGGAGAAACACCTTGGACTTGGACCTCTCTATCATTCTCCCTCTGTCATTCTCTGTTTGGCTCCTCCGCGCCCTGTACTCATTCCAGAGTGGGGCTAAATATTAAGTTCAAGGAGGTTATGCAAACACGTCGAAACAGCCATCCTTGGCCTAAGTATTACCCTCAACCCTTCAATTACCCGCCTTGCTTTCCTCTCTCTCCCCGTTCCTCCTGCCTTTTCCTGTCTTCCGCGCGGGTTCTTTCACTGCGCTCGTCTCGCTGCAGCCTGGAAACACAGCACACGCTCGTGACGCTGGGGCCAGAAAAAAGACTTAAAATATCAGGGGCACAGAGTACAACACAGTGGCCGACTCTCTCACACACACACACGCAGAGAAAAACGCGTGCCCAAAATACACACAAAAGACGGGTCCAGAAAACAGCAGCGGCAGCGAGGACCTCTGCTGTATTTTCTGTGCTCCAAAAGCAGGGCCTGGCGGTGGACCACAGCTGAACCACAGCCGACATGCGGTGGAGTGGGAGGCCGCCGCACTCACTTCCCTTAAAGGAGCCATAGTAACACACACACACGCAGGCGATAAGAGAATAACCCACACACTCTCACATGTTCAGCAATTTCCTGGAGGGCACTGTCATGACGATGGGAGTCCATGTTTAAAAAGTGGTTTGAGGCCAAAGGACAAATCTGCATGGGCTGTTTCCCACAATGCTTTGCCAGATAATTACACAACCTAATCAATGTGGTTACTATGGCACAGTGAGGAAGCTGCCGCTGCTGCCACTACTGCCGCCGCTGCTGCTGCTTCTCCGTGCGCGTGAAAATGAAGACGCGCATATACGCGGCGTTGGCCTTGCATTGGCATCACTCTTCAGAATTATAGCTTTCCTTGGAGTGCGGCCTTGTCGATTTCCCGTCAGTGTGTAAAGGACACCCGGGGTCACACTAACATTCACCCCCACACTCCGTCGGCCAATCACAGTGATTTCCAATCACAGCCGCATGAGCTCAGCTGTTATAAAAGCTGCGTATCTGGAAAACTACACAGAATGTGTTGTGTGTCTTTCCAGCCCAGAGCTCTGGTTCTGTCATAGAGCGAAACTTGAACCGTAACTAAATAACAAAGGATGGGTTTTTTTTTCTTCCTTCTCTCAAAGCAAAACATGGTTTTAAAATTTAATTATGTAGTGTAAACGTTTTTCACAGTTACTATGACATGAATCTGTAAACAACGTGCTAAAATGTAATGGAAGATTTTCCATCACGCTCTGTGCTGAACCCTCGGTGGGTGTAGCGTTTTAGCCGGCGCACCTGTCACACTTAAGTGAAATAGTATAACACCACAATTTAAGAAATAAATCAATAAAATGTATCTGCTGTGGGTCTGCTCACTTCACACGTGTACACAACTAGACTTAAATTTCATGTCAGTCATGCTCGAGTAACTCAACAAACGAAAAGTCCTCATGACGTGATGATGCAATTCAGAAGTGAAATTCCAATGTCCTGATGTCATATTAGAAATAAATGAATCAAAAGACCAGCATGTGCGATTTACTGGCATCTAGTGGGGTAGTTGCATATTGCAATACTGAATACTGAATAACTGAGCACTTTTCAGAGGGAAATATAGTGGCACAACATGGCAGATTCCATTAAAGAGGACAAAGGAAGGTAATAAATTAATGAAAACATGACTTTAAATATGGCATTCAATGATTTGAGTTATTAAGTTATTAAGTTTTAATTTGAAACCATCAACTCGTTTCAGCTCCTCACAATCCGACAACCTGACATTATGTGGAAACAACAATGCAAATAACTCACGATAAAAAAACAGCAAATTTACCTCACTGTGCACAGGAGTTGCTCATGTGACTTCGGTGTTTGAAAGCCTTCGTTCAGGTTTACCTATGTAAGAAAAAACGCACAGATAGAGGCGACAGTAGACCAGCAGCTTCAGGGTTCTGTGAGCTGAAATTGCTGTTTTTGTCACTGTAGTCTGGTGCAGCAGAGTGAGTCGTTTACAAACTATCCCTTTAAATACAGAATGAGTGTACTTCCCATCTGCATGTACAAGGCTGTGTGCACATACAGTATATTACCATTTAGGCTGAGCACACATACACACATCTGCTAATAATTAGTAATCCCATAATTCCATCTTCTGTTGATGGTTTTGCTTTAATGACGGACGGGTAAATGTAATTAATACAAAAGGAAGGTTTGCCACATGTGCTTTCTTTACAGTCTGCTACACAAATACACTGACAACATTCCAATTTATATGGACTTCATTAGAGCATTTTCACAGTGCTTCAAAGACACAGAGGCACAAAGACAGGGTCTCAAAAATGACAGTGTGTGTGGTGCATACAGAGAAATAATTAAAAAAATAACAAAATGTTTTATGAGACACTATTACACTGAGAGTAGCCCATAGTGACTGTCAATACAAAGCTATTACCTGGATATTTCCTTGTAAATAACATTGTATTACTGTGATGTTATCGTGTTATTATAATATTATTATATTGTTATTACCATATTATTACATTGTTATTACCATGGATGAAATTACATTATAAATCAGTTATTACTGTAGTATTACCTTCTTATTACTAATGCATACTGTCATGCCATAACTGTACTGTGATGTGAAGTGTTAGTGGTAAAATTGTTAACCTGCGGGTGTACGTGTTGATGGTAGTGTGGGACAAAGTGAGTGTGTTATAGTTCATTTTTATGATGGTATTGAATGGTATTCAGTTGAGAGAATGTATGAGATATTGAAACATCCTCAAAACTGACTCCACCAGGCAAGCATGTGCCACCATTTTTTGCCATTAGACAAGCTTTAAACTGTTTAAAAGTTGGTCCACCGCTCACAGCACACAGCAGTTGATCCACTGCTGCCTCCACCAGTAAGTTCAAATGTCTTATTTTTGTAATTTCTGTTTGAAACTTTTTGTCTGGATTTAACTTAGTGACACAAAAGTAACACAAGAGGCAGCAGTAGGCCAACAGCACCTATGTCCCTGCAAGGTAAAATTGTTGATTTTCTCTATGGAGTTTGGCGTGGGAGAGTATAAGAAGCTTACAATATTCCGTTTCCAGTTGGACAAAAATAGCCTGTCTAACGGCGATGTTAAATTAAAGTGATACTTCAGGTTTTAGGAGTGTGGTTATGTGAAGTACTGACACACAGGCAGCACATGAGAAGATGGCTGTCAGGGGGAAAAACAAGGATGATATCTTCAGACAGCTTTTTTTTCCGGTAACTCTGTAACTCTGTAAACCACTCACTCTGCCACACCAAAGTCCATGGAGAAAATGTAGTGTTTTGGCTCACAGGTCACTGCCCCATACAACCACATTTCAGAAAACAGGAATTATCCCTTTAAAACCTGACCACTTCCCAAACCATAAAATGGTTATCATCACCGTCTTTTCCTTATTTCTGCCAGAAGTGCCACAAGCACTTAAAGCACACTGAGGTGCTCGTCTGTGGACGTGTAAATAACAACGTTGTTTTATTTCAGGAAAATACCTTTTACAAAACGTCACTGAGAAACAGATTATCTGCGTGGGAATGTACATTTCTGGAGAGTGTGTTACTCTCTCTCTCACACACACACACACAGAGAGAGAGAGAGATCAGCGGGGTGAAGGTGCTGATTAGAGGAGCTGGATCCAGGTCTGGACAGGTCTGCTGTATATTTAAACAGATCAGTGAGGATCATGTGATCAAAGACTGACATGATTACTACTTTGCCTTTTGATTAATTAAAACACACACACACGCACACACACACACTGGTTTCCATGTCTTCAGAGGACATTGCATTGACTTCCATTCATTTCCTGGAGACTTACTCTAACCTTAACCATAATTACTAGTGTCCTAACCCTAACCCTGACCTC
>JAFBJR010000063.1:676260-701433 GCA_016785285.1 Brachirus orientalis
AGACAAGTCCCCATAATGTGAGTGTGGAGACACATTTAGGTCCCCACAACATAAGGAATACCAGCTACACACACACACACACACACACACACACAAACAAACAGTTATCCTTAACTTTAACCAAACTACAATTGACAACTTAATTGTAACTTAATCCTAAACTTCAGAAATGAGGTTCTGCCTCATTTGGAGCAGGTTTTGGTCTCCATGAGGACTACTGGTCCTGACAAGGTCAGTGTTTACGACAGAAAAGGTCCTAAAGAGGCAACAAATACAAGAAAACACACACACATTGGTGTGAGACTTCAATGCTCTAACCTTACCTGAGCAGATTTAGGTCCTCAGAACATAAGGAATACAGGATTCATAGTGAGGATACTCATAGACATAATACATTCCCTAGACCCTTAACTTAACCTTAACCTTAACCATCACAACTAAGTTCCTAACCCTAAAACCAAGTTTTAAGAAATCCTTTGAAGGGGTGACAGAATATGAGGACCAGCCAAAATGTCCTCACTCCCTGGGGATTGTTAACTCTTTGGTCCTCACAAAGATACCCACACAAAAACACACACTCAGACAAACTTAAAGAGAGCAATCTGAACCATAATAGACACTGAGCTGTAATAATCTGTGTAATTTGTACGTTGAGTCGTATCGCTGCATGTGCTTTTTCAGCGTTTGGTGTGAATTCCTGATAGAGACGTATACGTGCACTTGTAAAGTTTGCTGGTGAATGAGCTTCGCGTCAAACCCCTCACATTCCTGTCACGTTGGAATTTCTGGTTCAGAGAAAGTGTGCGTTTATACATTTTTTTTACGAGAGTATGAAAATTGAGGCTCCAATTGTTTAACACCAAGGTGTGTGTGTGTGTGTGTGTGTGCGTGTGTGCGCACCTTGTAATCAACACCCATGCTTTTCTAACTGTTCCCACTACAGTTTTTTTCCCATGTATGCTTGTATGGGTCACTGCCATCTAGTCAGTGCTGATGATTGCACGGATGAGAAGGCTCGCTCCCACATATTAACACTTAACACACACACAAAAGAAAAAACAACAACAAAGAAAACACAATTTAGCCACTTAAAAAACAGGTTCACCTCATTAAAATCTACATCAGCTGAAATCTATTATATATAAAGAAAATGTTTGCTGCTTTATTGTGCCGTTACACAGCCTTTTCCAACAGGAAGCAGAAGTTAACGCTCCCACACCAAAGTCCATAGAGAAAATCAACGATTTTACAATCACAGCACACTGGAGTGGTGGATCCACTGCTGCGTCCATGAGTAAGTTCAAAGGTGTTGTTTTATGAGTTCAGTGTTTGAAAACCTTTGTCCAGATTAAACTGTGTGACACAAGCTGACCACACGAGGCAGCAGTAGGCCAGTAGCTTCTGTGTCACTGGGAGCTAAAAACGTTGCTTTTCTGTATGGAATCTGGTGTGGGAGAGTTTGTGGTTTACAAACCTCAGTTTCAGGTCAGAAAATGTTATCTAACAATGAAATAAAGCCCATACTTTAGCCAATGTGTTTAGCCTGTGTAGCCTTGTGGTAAACACTTAATCTAATTTCAGCCGTGTTTTCTCATCCATATCTCAGGCTGATTCCCAGTGCAGTGGGCAGACCCGGCCCAGCCAGTGCCAGTGCCAGTGCCAGTGCCAGTGCCAGTGCCAGTGCCAGTGCCAGTGCCAGTGCCGCCTACAACCACGCTTCAAAACGATCCCTTTAATCCCCGTTACAGTTATGCGTTAATATATGTGGATCTGCAGACAACATGTAAACACGTAAACACAGACTGAAGAGGAAGGCTGTAAGTGATCTGACTTCCCTCACACTCCACCAGAACACGTCTGGTTTTTAATAAAGAGAGCAGTGGTGGTGTGGAGTCAGAGGCTGCTGACAGACTCACTGATGTTCAGATAGATAACACACACACACACACACACACACACACGCACACGCACACACACACACACACACTCACACACACACACAGATCCAAGTCAGCTGTCTTACTCGATTACATCACAGTTATTTTAACAATGGCTTCCACACAATGATTGTGCTGGCTACAGTTACATAGAGGAGTGTGTGTGTGTGTCTGGTCTTCCTTATGTTGTGGGGACCTAAATGTGTCTCCACACTCACATTATGGGGACAAAATATAATGTAAATGACTCCATTTTAAGGTGAAGACATGTTTTAAAGTTAGGCTGAGGTTAGGGTCAGGGTTAAGGTTAGGACACTAGTAATTATGGTTACGGTTAGAGTAAGTCTCTAGGGAATGAATGGAAGTGAATGGAATGTCCTCTGAAGTCATGGAAAGGAATGTGATGAATGTGACAGAATTTATAAAATGTAGAAAATGTGATATTCATGGACAGGATCTTGACTTTTGCTACTTTTTTTTTAGTTCCTGCTCTGTGGAGGTTCCAGTCGAGCTCAGCTGACACGTAAATGTGACGTGGACAGACTGCCGGCCACTGATTGGTCAGAGTGCGTCGTCACTGGAAGAGTCATGAGCGCGACAAAGTCCGACACAAGAATCAAAGCGAACAATGTTGAACTGTAGATCAGTTAAAAAGACTTGAAAATCCTGAAAACATCTGCAACATTTAACAAGGACATTTGTAAAATGTCCATATTTAACAGAGGAGTCTGGTGTATTTAGCGACAGCACTGCTGAAAGACGGAGATGGTGAGCCCAATCACAAGCCGTTCAGCCGTATTTCACTTCAGAGTCACTTCATGATTCACTACAAAGAATGTGATTGTGTTGCAGATAAAACCACATCACAGCAGTTTCTCTCGCAACCAGTCAAACATCACACAGTATGGCAGCACGACAGTGTGAATACAGTGAACTACGTGTTGGTTCTCCTGTCAGACACATTGACAGAATGCATCATTTAATAAACAGGCGCAAAAACAGGCTGGGTTGATTTTACAGCTCTTGGCGCTGGAGACCACCTCTGAGGTCCAGAAGATCCAAAACAGCCTCTGCTGGGAAGTCGACAAACATTGTGACATGTCACATTTCTGTGTCACAGAACATCAACTTTGAAAAGCGGATTTAAAAAGTGTGTGCGCGAGGAATATGAGTTTGAGAGGAAGGGGGTAAAAAATGTTTATTGGTCTTCCAGGAAACAGCTTAGAATGTTTTTGTTTGGGAAACACTTGCACGAGACGCGCTGCTGTCGACACGTGCCTGCGAGTTTGGGCATCCAGTGTTTATCCTGCATGTGTATTTGTTTGTGACCAGTTTTCTGTGTCCACGTGTTTATTAAGTTTCCTCAGAAGTGACTTGTCGTGACACTGATGTCAGGAAACCGAGACACTCTGGACCCGCAGTTTAGGAGAATCTGCAAAAGTTTTGAGTTTCATCCACATCAAGCCGGTGTCTTGTGAACCCTGAAATGCAATTTTATGAAAATTAGCCCCATAGTGAAAACATCTCAAAATGTCACCCTTGTGTACGATTCTGTCTGCAGAGGAAAACCAACCCACATGCAGATTCAGCTGGTTTCACTCGGGCCAGTGCAGACAACCAATAAGCAACAGGAACAATGATGATGTCATAGCTCCGCCTCCCTCTTACTCTTGCATTAATTTTCGCCATCGGACGTGATGCTAATTTTTTTACATACAAAGTCAAAGCACAAACGCAATTTTCGCGTTGACCAGGCCAAGAATCGCAATGGCACGATGGCCAATCAGCATTGAGATTCTCTGGATGACATCACGCACTTGCCAGCAGCCAGACTCCACTCATAATGGAGGGGAAGCATATCATTCTTGTGTGTGGGCACACAAAGCTCTGCGACACAAGTCACTATATCCACTCTATCTCTTGTGGAAACATCTGCAGAGAAGAAACCACCATCTTGTGTGGTCTGACAACACCTTACGGAGCCGGACACAACTTGGCGAGTTTCACCGTTTACTTCAGGAGCGCCATACGGACGAGCAGCTAAAATGACTAGCTTTGACCTGCTTGTACCAAAGCCAGGCCAGAGCGATACCAACTACCCAAATAAAGGTGTTTGGTCCCAGGCGCGGAGCGTCTGCTCCTGAAGCAAACAGTGACACACGAAAAGTTGTGTGCGGTCACGGATGGTGTTGGGAAACCACACAAGATGGTGGCTTCTTCTCTGCAGATGTTTCCACAACAGAGACAGCAACACTGCTTTGGTTGATGGTGATAAGAAATCAAAGCGAGCGCCACATCTTCTTCTGCATAATATAGTACATATAGTACAGCATTCATTATATAATATAGTATAGTAGTTTCATATTTTCAATCGAGTTAGTTAATAATAATTGAATAAAGTCTGCCTCACCATTAATTTTGTTTGTGTTTTTGTACAGTATTTACAGATTTACACTAAATAGTTTACTTCTAAAGAGGCAAAATTAAGCTTGAGCAGAATTTAGTTTCTCATTTGGTTCCTTTGGGAAAATATGTTTTGTAAAATACAGTCATGAAGTTTTTTTTTTTTGCATGTTTCTTCACTGTGCACTGAAGCAGACCTTTTAAAGCGAACCTAAAAATGATCCATTTTACTCCTGCACTGTATGGATGATAGAGCTACAGTACATGCAATGAATCCATATGATTCAACAGACTTGACACTTGACTTGGACTTGCAAAAAACATCTCTGGAATGCATGAAGACATTTCCAGAAACGATGGTGTGGAAAGAACAAAGACTTTCCGTGTTGGGAAAGTGGTGTTTTTTGTGCGGACGAGGCCTCAGTGTCTGATAAACAAACATCGTGCCTGGAGGACGAGCGAAACGATGCGCCGCCATTGTTTTATTACTCAGTGTTTGCCTGAGGTGCTGTGTTACTGAAGGCGTCGACACCATAAAAAAGCCCTGTGTGGGGTTCAGCGCCGTGTTTGTTCTGGCACGGTCTCCCCTGTGACTGGTTACATTGGACGTGCTCAAACAAAGCTAAACACACAACAGGAGCCGCAAGCAATTAGAGCCCGCCAAGGTGCAGAACTCCTCCACGAACGACCTCTGTTTCCATCTTCAGCATTTCACTGCGAACCTCAGTGGGCAGAATATCACTCACTTGCATGGGAACGCAAGCCTAACCCGGCTAATCCTTGGGATTATTACCCATCAGGACAGTTTAGCAGAGCTGGGTGGGCCCAGCACTGTCTTTCATTTCATCCAGTCACTGCGACGATTTCATGTCTGTTCACTTTAATGACAACCATGTCCCGACGGATGGGTTGAGGGAGATGTCAAACACGTTTGCTAAATTGTTCCCCAAACTTTTACTTTTACTATATGTTTATATTTAATGAAAATGAAGTTGTGATTAAATATCAAACACTTATTGGTTTACATATTCAAAAAAAAAAAGGTATGTGCTATAAAAATAGTAAGACATGTAATAATTGTTGTTGACATACTGCTTAGTTGTGTTAATATATATTGTAAATTGGGTCATTGCCAGCAGGAAACTGGAGTTAATGTCATTCTCTCCCCTATACCAAATTCCATTGAGAAAAACAGAAATTTTAGCTCAGAGGACAAAGGAGTTATTGGTTCACAGCCACGTCTATGGGTGAATTTGTAACAGTAAGACAAATCTGAAGAAAATATTTTAGACACTGAGGACAGCGTACGACCAGTTAAGTGTTCTTCACACAAACATTACATGATATTGTCCAACAGAGGGACAGCTGCGTGTGGCATGTGACACCTCAGGTGGTGCGTCAATCAAAAACTTCCTTCTCATAACTGGGAAAAAATAAATAAAACATTTTTATCTTCAACTATATTCAGTATATAACTGTTTTAAGCTTTAAAAACCCAATGAACTAAACTGGTTTAAGTGTTTACATCACATAGAACGTCTGCTGTTGCATTTTGTTATTTGTTTTCTAATTCAAGTTAATTTCCACACTTTTTTTCACAAATTTACAACTATAATTAATGTAATTTACAGTGTTAAATTTGCATCAATAAAAGTGGGGCGCAGGCTCCTCTGAGGTGCTGATGGCTGCCCTTCAAGGCTCGGCTGTAGCAACATAGATTTTATTAAATCAGCTTTTTGTTAAGTGGCTAAAAACCTGTGTAACTGCTCGGTTCTCTGGTCGCAGCTTGGTTCACTTCTCCGCACACACAGAGAACTGTCAGACTTTGTATAAATACCTCGTGGAACCCCACTTGAAAAAGTCCCAAACTATCCCTTTAACTCGGGATAACACTGCGGCGCTCGCAGTGACTGATGGACGCGGTCCGGCCTGAATCAGATCCTCTGGAGCCGGAGCAGAGGCTGATATCTCACTGACTGTGGCCTGGAAAGCAAACACAGCGAAGATCTGTTTTAAATCAATCGAAGAAAAATGGCTAAACTCAATCTGGGTCGACCTCTTTTTTCCTTTTCGCCTCCCTCTCACATAATTCTCCCTCTTTCTCTCCCTCTCCCTCTTGTCTCTTTAGCCTTTTGTCACCGAGCACCTCATAAGGTATAGACGTCTTCCTCTCTCTCTGAAGGAGGACAGGGTGGAGAGACGGAGCGGTTGTGCAGAGGGTGTATTTGTGTAGCTGTGTAAAGCTAATGGCTGCCATCTGGTCACAAAACAGATTCCTGAATTCTTCTTACTTTTTGTGTCAATGTGATACCGGCGCCATTATCACACTGTGCCACTTTGTTTGGACTTAAACTATTACTTTGAGCTTAAAGAGGTTTTTTTCCCAGTCAGGTGATGTACTCACCCTAAGAACCAGCCACTTAACAAAAGGCTCACTTAACAAATGTACACCTGCTTAAGTCTCAGAATATGTCCGCCATGTTATCTTGATGTTAAACAGCTTTTCCGACAGCAAACTGGAATTTTCTAAACAGACCACCAGAGTCCATTGAGAAAAGTGACGATTTAAAAAAAGCTGCTGGTCTACTGCTGCCTCGTGTGGTCAGTTTGTGTCACTAAGTGAAATCTCAGTGAAGGATATTATACACTGAAGTCACAGACTAACCCCTTTGAACTTAGTGATGGAGGCATCAGCGGATCCACAACTCCTGTGTGCTGTGATGTAAAAATTGTTGATTTTCTCTATGGACTTTGGTGTGGGAGAATGGGTGATTTTTAAAAGTTTCCTGTTGGAAAAGTCTGTCAAACAGTGAGATAAAGACATGAACATATTCTTAAGATATTGTAGACTTAAACCGATGTAGATTTTATTCTATTAGTCTTTTGTTAAAGGGTTAAAAACTGTTTTTCTTCACTCCCACACCAAAGTCCATAGAGAAAATCAGTGATTTTAGCTCACAGGGACACAGGAGCTGCTGGTCTACTGCTGCCTCGTGTGGTCACTTTGTGTCACTGAAGTAAATCTGAATGAAGGATTTCAAACATTGAAGTGACAAAATAAGACATTTGAACTTAGTGATGGAGGCAGCAGTGGATCAACAACTCCTGTGTGCTGTGATGTAAAATCACTGATTTTCTCTATGGACTTTGGTGTGGGAGAGTGAGTCATTTGCAGTCACACAAACTTCAGCTTGTACTCAAAAGAGCCTGTCAAATGGCAAGATAAAGTGGAGACCATATTCTTAGGATATTCATTCATTCATTCATTCATTCATTTTCTACCGCTTTATCCACTGAGGGTCGCGGGGGGCGCTGGTGCCTAACTTAATTAGATGAGGCTTTTGCTAAGTGGCTTTTAAAATAAAATAGCTGAAAATTCCATTGAAAATCACAGGATTGGGGCTTTTATTGCCACTGTAAAATAGTTGAATTTTGCAAAGCCTGAGTCATAAATGACCATGTAGGCATCAGTACCACACAAGTGTTAAGAATTAGGAGAAAATTATTTTGAAACACTGAATGTCTAAGAAAGTACTGGTATGTCGAGCAATATAAATTGGTAAATAACAACTTGTTTGCAAGTGCTTTTATGGCAGTGCAGCTGGCATTAAATTTAATCCTAAGTGGGAATAAAGGGGTTAAAAATTGATTTAGAAAACCGTGGCAGGGCCCTGAGAGAAGAAACATTTACATTTCCCAACATTTGATTTGAAATTGGGCTTGTAACTACAAAGCTGCTGGTTTGTATCCATGATTATGTCAGATGTGTTCACTACCGGTGTAAAATTCAATGACATTAATCGACGTGCGTGCATTTAGTTATTTAGTTATTGTTATTTAGGTAGGGATAGATAGATAGATAGATAGATAGATAGATAGATAGATAGATAGATAGATAGATAGATAGATAGATAGATAGATAGATAGATAGATAGATGATAGATAGATAGATAGATAGATAGATAGATAGATAGATAGATAGATAGATAGATAGATAGATAGATAGATAGACCATGCTCCCACAAAGAAAAAGTAAATATATCATTATTGTTTTATATGAAACTTCAATACAATACAATACCAGAACTTTTTGGGTTTTCAGATATTGGCAACTGTTACTTTTAGCTGTTTAGCATGTTTTGTGTTTAGCATCGAGTCAGTAGAAATATTATGATTTGGAGAAGAAAACTATTTTTAAATGTGTCAAAATCTCAGTGTGTCACAACTAGAGTTAAAAAAAAAAATAAAATCCTGAACTATCACTTTAAGAAGTAGTTAAAATGAATGAAATGCAGAATGTGCTCAGAAAGACACAGAGATGCACGTGTGTGTGTGTAGCTGGTCTTCCTCATGTTGTGGGGACCTAAATGTGTCTCCACACTCACATTATGGGGACTTGTCTTCCTTATGGGGACAAAAATCAAGTCCCCATAGCGTAAATGACTCCATTTTAAGGTGAAGACATGTTTTAAAGTTAGGTTAAGGTCAGGTTCAGGGTTAGTAATTATGGTTAAGGTTAGAGTAAGTCTAAGACCTTGTGCACTTGCTCATCAATTTGTGAGCTTGTCAGACGACTGCATACCTCGCTGTGTTTGTCCTGTGCATGTAAATCGTTTGTAGACACACACGCACACACATGTTCTTTATGGGATGGCTAATGGAGGCGAGCTCTTCCTGCCTCTGTGATGTGGTTTGCTGTTGTTTGATGTGTGCAGGAAGCCTGCATAGGCGATCACCCCGAGCTGATCTTATCACATAAAAGCCCTCGCCATAGAAGAAGACACTCGACTTCTCTTCTTTATTTTTTTAACTTAATAGAGATTTGTGAGGCCACATGCATGTGTGTGTGTGTGTGTGTGCGTGCACTTACTTGCACGCACACACACACACACACACACACACACACACCATCTCTCTAATTCAATCGAGTGTGTAACCCAAGGCCAAACACACACATTTAATTTCAGTCAATGCTGAACCCATGGACCTGTGGCTGGAATGGATCACACAGATGTCAGTGTTTGTGTAAAAGGGGTTTTATTATTATTATTATTATTATTATTATTATCATTATTTTGTTATTTCTGTTTTAATTCCCCACTTAATGACATCACGTGTAAAGACTGTGTAGTAAAGACGCACACATTTAAGTACACCTGCTCGGCCTCTGCTGTTTGGATTAAACCCTTTCAGGGGCCGAACACGGGCCACACGGTGGGTGCAGTGGTGAGGACTCTTGCCTGTGCAGCAACAAGACTCGGGTTTGTCAGAACAAGGGCCTTTCTGCATGGAGTTTACATGTCCTCCCTGTGTGTGTGTATGGGGGGGGGGGGTTCTCCAGGTTTTCTGGCTAAACTGACCATTGGTGTGAACGTGAGAGTGGACGCCTGTCTGTCTCTGTGTGGCCCTGTGATGGACTGGCGACCTGTCCAGGGTGTACCCTGCCTTTTGCCCTGTGTCAGCTGGGATTAGCACCAGCGACCCTGATGAAAACCGTAGACCCAACATCCCAACATTTCTAATTTGTGTATGTGCAAGTTTAAAGCTGCATCATGTAACTTTTGAATAAATAAAGCACTAAGAGAACATCGACCTCCACCAACACTGAAACACTGTGTTTTACAAAAGTGCCTGAAACGTTTCCAGAAGAACTTTCTGGATCTGTGTAGAACTTTACCTGCTTATAGCTGTTACCATCTGACACAAACATGACAAAATTCATCCTGACCTGTGAAGACGTCGCTGAGCTATAAACATCTGAACTTCTTCAATGGTTACATTTAAATTGCCCTCAAATCCATAATCCTGATCGGATCCAGATACAACTTTGTGGAATGGTATATTTCCTCATCTTGAGGAAATACATCTGATAGTTTTGCCTGACAGAGCCTGCCTTCAGCTGAAGAACATAGGTCAACCGGATGTAAATTTCTTTTAAAAGGAAAGCATCACAGTTGAAATCACAAAGCTGACACCAAAAGTCTTTTAACAATTGAGTTTGGAGAATTAGTTTCTGTTTCTTTGCACGTTTGTAACAAAGAAGCCAGACAAACAGAATTTCTGTGGTTTGTGGACGGAATTCTGACATTAGTTTGGCCATTTTCAGCTAACTGAATAGTCGAGACAATGATCGCCAGATTAATCACCGATGAAAACAATCATTAGTTGCAGGCCGACGTGAGTCACTTTTGCTGTATAGATGTACGAGTTCCCCCCGCTGCTGCTCCACCCGTACGGCCGTGTGCATGGTTTGAATGTTGCTCGTTAAAATGACACATCAGCATATTCCACGGCTCCTCTGATCCCGACTTAAACGACTCCAGACATAAACACTCACATCCCTCATATCGAGTGAGTCATGAATGCCCACATTTTCAATCAAGCAGACACACAGTGTCTTAACTCGTGTGTTTCATCTACGGCCTGAAAATCATAGCATTGTCTGTGCTCACGCTGCCTGCAGTCCCTCGGCGCTCTGCAGGACTCATGTTTTTGTTTGTTTAGTGGTGACCGGTCCTGTTCTCTACGCAGTCTGCCCGCCCACATGAAGGCACTCCGCTGTCTTACTGATGCCCACTTTAAAGACGAGGGACTTAGGCAGATTAAACTGCGGTCGCCCTTATGAATAGATGTGACGCTCGCTCCAAATAAACGTTGGCTGTCTGTTTTGTTTTGTTTCTTTCTCTCTCTTCTTCCTCTGCTTTCCTTCTCCTTTCACTTCAGTCTGCTTTGCTTTGTCTTGGACGTCAACTCCGATATTGTAAAAATAAGACAAAACTTTTATTTGCGGAGTCATGAAAGTTTACAGCGTCTGTGGTGCATGCGAGTTGTAATTTCTGTCCACAAACAAATAAGACAAATGTCGTTTTTGGTTTTATGAGATTTTTGGATTCCAAGTGGTGGAGCAAAACTCCAGTGACCTCTTTTTTTTGTCTCTTCTCAATTTTCTTTATTTTTAGGGACCTAGTGTTGACCCGTGCCAGGAAAAGATGAAAACTTCTTCTTCTTCTTTTCTCCTTTATAAATGAATAACTCTGTTATGGGCAGAAAGATGCTGTCAAATGTTTTATAACATTTCTTTATCTTTTATTGCATTTTCGTTGCCCATCGGTGGGTCGTTGGTTCCGTCCGCTGTGTAAAGACCTTTAGAACGATACGTTCTTTCATGTCAGTGTCTCCAAAAGTCTCAAATAACAAGAAAAAGATGCTGGATTTGTCGCTAGTTACTTTTTGAAAAACAGTCTCTAGAGGGTCTGAATACTCGCTAAATATAGAGACAAAGTCGCTACGTTCACGACACGGAAACAGCTGTAAAATGTGTTCCACACAGCCCCGCCCCTCCAAAGTTAACCCCCGAGTCCTGAGTAGGTACTAAATTTACTCGGGTAATTTCGGTGCCAAGGTTTTTTAATTAGCCGGGTAAATGAGAAAACTTCCTATGGTGGAAAAGGACCTAATAGCACCAAAATAACCAGCTCCAAGTGTTCCATTCTTTGGCACAGTTTCGCTAGATTAGCTAAGCTCAAGAATAAACTATTGGACCAGTTCAGATTGACACAGTGATCCAGACTGCTGATTTCACTTGGGTTAATTATTTCACCCAGTCCCGCCCTAAAGACAACAAATAAACAACAATATTCTGGTAAAGTCACAGCACCACCTAGTGGAGATACGTCTCGCTCTGCATCTCAAAGTTAGTTATACACCGTGGCAGCGAGGGGCCCGTGCTGTGCTGTGCTGTGCTGTGCTGTGCTGTGCTGCCTGCAACCCGAGTCTTTTTATTCTCTTTCCATCCTTCATCTTTAATTTCCTCTCCTTCCCACTGTTCCTCTCATTCCTTCTTCTCGGCTCCACTTTCCAGCACTAAACTCTGAAATACCCACCGGCCCCCGAGAGAGCAGTCATGTTTCCAATATGTCTCCATTTAGCAGAGACCAAATGAACAAGAGCAGGGGCCAAAACAAGAGCAGGGAAAATCATCACATCGCCACTGGCACAATCTGCTTATCTTTCACTGCAAAACAGCTCTCATGCTCTTCACACACACACACACACACACAGATATTCATGTATGCACATGTTGTTCTTTTGCACACAAACATATCAGTGAGTACACACACTCTCATCAAAACTCGCTTGGGCTGTTTCCTGCCACTGCCGAGAAGTACATAATGATAATTACAGTTTGGGTCTACATCCCTGAATTAACCAGATTAGACACACACACACACACACACACACACACAGTAGATCCAGAAGTGCCAGGGGGGCTGCTGTGGTGAATGCTGACTTGACGTGCAGCAGCGTTGAAGCAGCCCTGGTGCTGGGAAGTGGTCCACTCCACTCCACTCCACTCCACTATTGTTCTCGATTAAAACCTCCTGGGAACCGAGTCAGTAAAATTGCGGGATATGTGGGGACCCATAAACCTTCCTAAAACACCCGTGAAGGAGTCAGAGCTCTCACTCAAGTCTTTATGTAACAACACCTCACTGCAATTGGTGGAAACTGGGTGAGAATGTGTGGAGGTAGAAAGTCCTGCGCAACACACAACTTGTTCCTGGACAGACCGTAAGACAGCGCAGATGGACAGCTTGACACACGCAAGTGAAAATCTTAACAATATGTTTGTTTCTTCGTCTTAACATTAGACAGACTTTTTCAACAGGAAATGGATGTTTCCATTCTCCTATACAAAATTCCATAGAGAAAATTAGCAATTTAAGCTCACAGAACACAGGAGCCGCTGGTCTACTGCTGCCTCGTTTGGTATATTGATTTCACAGAGGTAAATCTGATCAAAGCATTTCAAATGCAGAAATGACAAAATAAGACATTCGAACCTACTGATGGAGGCAGCAGTGGATCAACAACTCCTGTGTGCTGTGATGGTAAAATTGCTGATTTTCTCTATGGATACTGGCACAGGAGAGGGAGTGGTTTACAAACCGCCTTTTCTGGGAGGAAATTAGTTTGAAAAATGACCATATACTGTACATTATAGTTATAAGTCAGGTTATGTCATTATAGTCAGGTTGATCACCTGTTGGAAAAGGCTGTGCACCAATGTTGCCTGCAGAATCTCTGATGTGGCGTGTAGAATAAAGAGACACAGACGCAGACAAATAAAGACAGAGACAAATATTCACTCTGATAAAGAACGACAGGAAGATTTGACCAGAGAAGCCACAGAGGAGAAAAACAGCAGCCAGAGCTCAGGTGTGTGTGTGTGTGTGTGCGTGTGTGCGTGTGCGTGTGTCAACCACAGAGGCTCAGAGGTGTTTACAGTGTGTGAATATATGCCAGTAAGTCCCACTGACTCACTCGTGTGGCTAAACCAGCATTTCATGTGCCCACAGTGGTAAAGCATGAGGGCATTTCACCAAGCCACTGTTTTAAAGCCCTGTTTTATAACACGACACATGCAACAACATATTACATGCAGCTGCATTTCAAAGAGAACATCTCTGCTGCTGCTGCTGCTGCTGCTGCTGCTGCTGCTCGCTGTCTTTAACCCCTTCCTCCGCCTCTGTCTCTGCTACTGTCTGTCCGTTGCTACGTCCACCAAGAACGTCTGTTTTCATCAGCGTAGGTTTATCTTAACTTAGCTTAATTTTTTATTATTTTTGTGACTGCTAAGTGATCACCAGTGAAGTGTGCTCCCATTCAATTTTGGTAAAATCAATCACTGAAGAAATCCCTATCAATTATTATGGACAAAACTGTAAAAGAATGTATGATGTCGCTGTTAAAACTTATTGGATTTGAATGGAATTTGGTATGTGTATGCAGGATCAGACACACGACAAACTAAGTCCCATCCAAGTTCTTCTGGATTCAGTGAATCCAGAAGAATTTTTTGTTTTCTTGACCATTTATATGTAGCACTATTTTGCTACAAGAGATAGTAGCATTGTTTGGGTTGTTTTAACACGAAAACATAGCTGTAGTTGTGGCCTGAAGACAGGTCAGTCGATCTACCTGAAAATGTCAATTATCTATAGTCAGACTCAAATTGACTTAATCTTCCTACACTGACAGTAAACTTCCCCTTCACTTCACTTCCCCTCGTTCCTCTGGTGACCCTGAAGGCAGCAGCAACATGAAGGAGGCTTTATGGCTGCAGGAGCCACCTAATCAATTGCCCTCTCATGCACACACTTAAATGCACCCCCAACACACACACACACACACACACACACACACACACACACACAGAACCTCCAATCAATTAGTCCTGAGATTTATAGTAGCGGGAAAATTCGGGGGGGGTGTTAGTCTCCCCAGGGCCAATCAGATTAGACTTCCCAAGACTTCAACACCAGCCAATAATAGCTGTGTGTGTGTGTGTGTGTGTGTGTGTGCGTGTGTGTGTCTAACACTAATTAGCAGGGCTAGTGCACCTACTTCCTCAGGACCATTTCCTCTGATAGTAATTATTAGGTATGTGTGATAAATTCCAGACCCTCTTCCAAACGTCCACAGATAGAACAAGACAAAGACAGGGAGGTAATGACGCTCGGAGGAGGTGCTTAAAGGGATAATTCAGGTTTTGTGTGAAGTGTGCTCATGGGAAGCACTTACGAATCAGTCGTCGCCGACGGCGCCGTGTGTGTGTGTGTGTGTGTCCTCAAGCAACAAGCCAGGGAGGTGACACACGATTAATTCAAGCCACTTAACAAGAGGCTCATCTCATAAAAGTAAACATAAAAGCGCTTTATTTCACTTTCAGACAAGCATTTCTGACGAGAAACTAAAGTTTGTGTCGCTTTGTAAACTGCTCGCCTCCCACACCAAAGTCCAGAGAAAACATCAGAGATTTTACATCACACTAAACAGGAGGTTTTGCACCACTGCTGCCTTCATGTATAAGTTCATATGTATTGTTTTGTGACTTTGGTGTTTGACATTGTTTGTTTGAATCTATGTCACTGACACAAACTTACCACAAAAGGCAGCAGGACAACAGCAGCGTTAGTGTCCCTGCCAGCTAAAAATGATGATTTTCTCTATGGGCTTTGGTGCAGGACAGAGGGTGGTTTACAAACTGTAGTTTCCAGTCAGAAAAGGCTGAATAATGTGAAAACAAAGAGCCAAACATACTCTTGATATATCATAGACTTAAGTTAAAATAAATAGAAATATATATAAATCAAATGTATTATTATTAATAATGTTTGTGACATGACAGAGATCGGGGTCGACAAGGAAACATCCTATCTTCATCAGGAAAAACCAATTTCTACTAAAGTTTGTCCCTCTAATTTAAACTATCTGGTATGAAAAAGACAAATGTAGTAAAGGGTTAAAAGAAGTCATTTAAATTTGCCACAGACTGTTGCTAGTGTCTTACAACGTCTTCAGTCGGAGACAAAAACCCACATTAACCTGACAATAGTGTCCTGGTGATAATGTGGACGTCGTCTTTAATCACCAACAAAGAAGACTGTTTTAAGACATGGATGTGTTTGAGATGTGGAGAATAAAATGTCAGAAAAATGCTCTTAACTAACTTTATATTCCTCTTTTTGTCCATCGTTTCAATGTGGACAATTACTGCTTCTCCTTATATAACATATAATAGTTACTTTACAGACATTTACTCTCATTACAACATGTTATTATTTATTTTCCAAACCAAACATATTTTTGAATCTGTTCATTTTTCAGAATAAAAGCTCTGACTTGTGTTTGAAATTGTTCTTTATGTAAAGACTGTGAAGCTTCTTGTGAAGATCATTTGAAATCATCCGCCGGGTCAAATACTGAAGCTGCCGGGTCACTTTTGACCCGTGGGCCACCAGTTGCTGAGATTTTATCAGATAAACCTTTTCCTAAGTGTATAAAATCTGTTTATCTACTGTTTGACCAGTAAACAAGTAAAAGTAAGTACAGATGATCAAAAAAAGAAGATTTTGCTCTTGCGAGTCAAGCTGTGAAGCAGTTTCCTCCCTTTCCTTCACTCTGGACGTCAATCACTGCCTTCATTTTGTTTTTGTGGTGTCGTCTCAACAACGTCAATCTTCAGCTTAGGACAAAACGTTCTTTCCATCTCTGGAAAGTTTCTCTTGTCTTTGTCAGTTACTGGTTTAACTAAACACACACCCAACCTTCACCGCATCAGCTCCGCACGCCAGCGCGAGCCCGACCACTCGCTCAGGCGTCGGCGTCGGAAGACAGCGACACTTTGACTGAGCCGCTCCACGTGTCATGAGAGACATTCCACCGTGTCAGCGAGCCGACACGGATCTGTACTGTGGGCAAACATATAGATGTGTGTGTACAGTACATCTGTTTAACAAAACATGAGTCGGGTTTCACAGTGTCACGCTGTGAAAAAACCCTCCAGTTCATGTGCAGTGGGTGGTTCCGTTGTGTGCCAAAAAGTACAGTGCGAACGTGAGCGCCAGAAAAATTAATAAATGGCGATAAAAGTGACCATAATTGATGCGAGAAGAGCCAAACGCTGAGTGAAGTGAGTTCAAAACACGACCAGTCCAAGACAATAACGTGGACCGGAAAAATGAAATTTTATTTTTAAGTCACTGAAAACAGAAATTTTGGCTTTAAATTGTAGTTATGATGGTTAAAAAACAAAAAAAACAAAACAAAAAAAGGTCGTACAGTGTAATGGCAAAAGAAAAGTGACACCATCCACATTTATGGGGATCCCATATACTTGATTGATTTACGACACTGGGGAACCGCGTTACCTATTCCATAACCACAAGAATAAAGAGAGAAGCGGTCTGATGGTGGAACAGCAGAACTGACAGAAACCTCGACTCAACCTCACAAGAGAAAATCATTCATTCAACGGGGAAATAAAAGCAGATACAGAAGCCAGGCTGCGAGAAAGTCATGCTACTGCTACATCTTTACAAAAGGAAACTAACAATAATACCACGTGGAAATAATCGGCACAGAAAAACCACGTGTTGCCTCTTCGGCCTGGTCTGTGAGAAAGTGTCTGCATCAACGAATGTCTCGCTTTCCACTCAGGGACATGTATTTATTGATTCGATTGAACAAAAATAATTGTTTTCATTAGTTTTAATGTCTACGTCAGTGATTACATTTCACATTCACTACCAATTTTAAAGGAAAAAACACAGTTTCCTGAATTTATTCTATAGGAAGGAAGAATTCCATGCCTCTGAGCACTGAAATTTAATTTTTTTTTATGTCTGAAAGTGTATTTCATTCGGTTAAAAATGTTGAAATATTGAAAATTTCAAATTCACTGCTTCAGATTCAGTGTTTGTGCCACACACGCAAGGCAAAACTAGTCAAACACAGACAGAAAGAACTGGCCACACTCGCGTTGTGTCGTGACTTCGCCAGACATTATTCAGTTATTCCAACGGATCATTTCAGGTTCCTGAAAAAGTTTGTGAGAAGAAAGTGCAGGACTGATTGATGCTGATATTGACGAGTGCTGCCATTTAGTTGAGGAGTATATTTCTTGGTAATTTTCAAAGAAAAATTACATAGGGTGGCTTATAACCTGAGGGTTGTCGGTTTGGATCCCAGGAAAGGTCACCCATTGCTTCATTGTTTCTGAGCGCTGCTCAGTGTTTGTCCACTGCTCCTAGTCCTAAGGTCCAAATATTAGAGCATGGCCGTGTCAGAGGAGCTGCCATATTTATTGATCTTGTGTTAATTTAATCCCTTCTCCTCTGTCTCCCCCTCTTCTTCTTCTTCTTCTTCTTCTTCTTCAGTGGTTTGTTCCTGTTTGGACCACTTTTGCCTCAGCCTGATCAGATTTCCAGTCGTCGGAACGCTCAGATGCTCGAACGCATCCGAGGCATGTTGGCAAACCTCTGTCACAGCATCTCTGAACGTTCCCACAGCGAACGGTCGACTGCGGAGCGTGTGCCATTGGTGGACTTTTGTCTGCGGTCAAATTGCAAGACTCCTCGGGCAAATGGAGCTGAAACTTATGAAACATGAACTAGGCGTGAGCTAAACGCTGCCATGGCAGCGTGTGCTCAGCAAACATCACACATGTAGCTGTGACAATTGTTTTCTTGATTCATACACCTTATACTGTTCCAGACCCGGGTATTTATATCACACTTTTCTAGACAACATGTGGTTAAAGTGCAACTTTGCAAGTCTGGTGGCTTTTTCTCCTTTTTCTCTGCAGAGCTCCCCCTACAGTTTCGGGGTTTTTTTTCAATGGAGCTGGCAAACACAAGCTGTGGCGCCACGTTTATCATGCTTCGCTATTTTTAATTCTCGACATTCGCAAGTAAAATGGTCCAATGTTTACTCACTCGATTAGACAATCATTTCCTCTTCCTCTGACAACAGTTTTCTCTGTTTTTCACTAGTTTGCCATGACGAATGTCTAAAATAAAGCTTTCGCTGCCTTGATAGAGGTACACTCAATAAAAAATTAACTAGGTAGCTTGTTCACTTTATATAGATTTTCAATGTTCAGTATACCTAAGCTACATGTAATTGTTGAGATAAATTGTTGACAAAATAAATTTAAATAAAGTCAGTTTTTTTGAGTGTACCTGGCTCCGGTGTGTGCGTAGTACTGTAAAGAAGCGGTCCCCAACCACCGGGTCACAGACCGGTACTGGTCCATGGGCCATTTGGTACCGGGCCGCACAGAGAGACCGAACAAAAATATTTTATTGGTCATCAGTCTGAAGGAAGTTTTATTTTGAAAATCAGGTGTCAAATCGCTGGTCTCGGTCACGTGATGCAGTAGTAAAAACAAGTTAGCCCACAAGCTAGCAAAGATGAGTAAAAAAACAAATGTCTTTAGAAAGCTTCTTCAGAAAGAGGGAAAAGTCCAAATGATGAAGAAGAAAAGGGACTTCCAAGAAAAAGACAATATCAGCAGTCGTACTTAAAATACGGGTTTATCGCGCACCGATATGTGACGACCAGACAAGAGAACGTTACAGTAATCAAGTCTCGATGTAACAAATGCGTGAATTAGGGTTTCTGCATCTTGTACTGACAGCAGTGGAGGTGAAAAAATGTGATCTTGGTGGTTTCCTCCATGTGCCGATGGAAGGTCAGCTCAGGGTCAAAGGTAACACCAAGGTTCATAGCGGATAAACAGGCTCACAAATGAGGCAATGAAGCCTTCAAGAGTGCTCCGTGTGTCGTTGTTTCCGGCTCGTTAAAGAGAAACAAGCGCAGCTACAGCTACATTCAGTGTAATGGTGAGTTGTGTTTTTAATCGTTTCTTTTTATTTGATTCTATGCCGGTCCCTCAAAATATTGCTTTACGTGAAATCGCTCCGTGGCACAATACACGCTATTTTGCAAGACCTCCTGATTCTGACCCTAAAGCTGGTTTTGCTCTAACAAACAGCAGGGGGCAGTAGAGACAGCATCCAATCTCACCATTGGTTCTGGTTTAAGTGTCTTGCCCAGGGAGACATCAGCATCTAGACAAGCGGAGCCAAGACTCAAACCCACAACCTCCCAGTTGAAAGAGACCTCCCTCTGCCGCTGAGCCACTGAGCCACTGTACTGTACCGAAGATGAACTCAGATGTTTCCATGTGATGGAGCCCATTATTGACAAAGAAGAAAGAAACCTCAAAGGAGACGGAGGAGGGTGGAACATGCCGAGGCCCTGACATAATAACACACCTGCGGGGGTGTAGAAGGTAAACACGCGTGTCAGAGGCCACGGGAGCACAGACAGATATGATGAATGGCTCCAGGTTCCCACGAGGCGACAAGCATACAAACCTGCTCGGAAGGTGATGTGTGGTCAGGCCCTCCTCATCACGGCAGCACAGAGAATCCCATTCACACACACACACTGAGCCGCCGTGTCATTACCAATCACAACAATGGCACTGTAACAGCATACACGCGTGTGCGTGTGCGCGTGCGTGTGCGAGACCTTTTTCCACATGTGAATCTAATTTCAAAACCATTCCAGTGAACGCGGCAGCGTTTGTGTAAATGTGCATGTGATACATGTGTGTGATCTGAGTGTGAATTTCTGTACGTGTGTGTGTGTGTGTGTGTTGTATCTTTGTGAGGACCAAAACACTTAAAAAGCTAAGAGAGTGAGGACATTTTGGAAAAGTGAGGACACTTTGGAAAAGTGAGGACACTTTGGGAAATTAGGACATTTTGGGAAATGAGGATACTTTGGAAAAGTGAGGACATTTTGGGAAATGAGGATACTTTGGGAAATTGGGGACATTTTGGAAAAGTGAGGACATTTTGGGAAAGTGAGGACACTTTGGGAAATGAGGACATTTTGAAAAAGTGAGGACATTATGGAAAAGTGAGGACATTTTGGGAAAGTGAGGACATTTTAGGAAAGTGAGGACATTTTAGGAAAGTGAGGACATTTTGGAAAAGTGAGGACATTATGGAAAAGTGAGGACATTTTGGGAAAGTGAGGACATTTTAGGAAAGTGAGGACATTTTGGAAAAGTGAGGACATTTTGGGAAAATGAGGATACTTTGGAAAAGTGAGGATATTTTGGGAAAGTGAGGACATTTTGGGAAAGTGAGGACATTTTGGGAAAATGAGGACATTTTGGGAAAATTAGGATACTTTGGAAAAGTGAGGACATTTTGGAAAAGTGAGGACATTATGGAAAAGTGAGGACATTTTAGGAAAGTGAGGACATTTTGGAAAAGTGAGGACATTTTGGAAAAATGGGGACATTTTGGGGAAAATTAGGATACTTTGGAAAAGTGAGGACATTTTGGAAAAATGGGGACATTTTGCTGGTCCTCACTTTCTGTCACCCATTAAAAGTGTTTCTTTCAGGGTCAAGACCTGGTTTTAGGGTTAGGGTTAGGGTTTGGCAGTTAGTGGTGATGGTTAAGGTTAGGGTAAGGGGCTAGGGAATGTCTATGAGGGTCCTCACTATGAATGCTACACCAACGTGTGTGTGTTGCTCACGCTCCTCAGAGAGAGATCAGTGAACAGGGACATGACCTTGCCAGAACAGCTGGCCTCTCTGTGTGTTTAGTCAGTGTAACCATGGCGATGGCGCTGTGTAGACAGTGTGTCTACGTTGGGGATTTGAAAGTCATAATGTCGCTCCTGCTCTGAGCTTCATTATGCCATGCTATGAATGGACACATGGACATGCTTCGTGGACAGACATAAACTTCAGCGGTTACGGGTTGGAGCTTAGGACATTTCCGTCATGGAGAACAGCTCGTTCGCCTCAGCACTGAGGGTTTTGCTAATGACGCGATTACGCACATATGTTTGCAGGAGGAAGGTTTTCTGTGAAAAAGGAAGCGACGGGACATGGCATCACGGGTCATGAGGTGTTTACGTCCTTCGCCCTTGTTGTCCACAGCCGTCACAGCTTCTCTCCTCCTGGTCCACTGCCAACCTGAAGCTCTTGATGGCTTTAATTAACCCAGCGTTGGTGATACCAGCCAGGAAAACCTCAACACCCCATACCCTGTGTCTGAAGAGCTTGAAGACAGCATCATGTAGCATCATGTTTGTAGCATCGGGGCTTAACCCATCACTTCCTGTCTTAAAAACACATGTTTTCTCATTAGCGTTTGACTCAGTGGGAGTTTTATGTCCCATGTTTGTTTGTGTTGTGTTCTGTTTAGGTTTGTAAATTTTGCTTTACTTCCATACATCACTTTGGTCAACAGTTTTGACTGTATAAATATATACTTCTTTATATTTTGTTCAGGCATTTTTTTTTTGTCCAACATGTAATTTGATAGATATTATGAGATGATTATGCCAACATGGGACCACATGGTGGTGCAATGGCAGGCATTGTTGCCTTACAGAAAAAAGGTCACTGATTCGGATGCCGGATGTGTTTTTCTGACTGAAACACACACGTTAATTGGACTGGTGACCTGTCCAGGGTGTGACCCCACCTTTCGCCCTGTCTCAGCTGGGATTGGCTCCAGCTTCCCCTGTGACCCTCGTGTGGAGGACAAAAGTAGACACTGACAAATGCTGTCCTTTATTAAAAATATGTTTCTATCTCTATGTCTTTTCTAAGAACAACACAACATTTTGGTGTAGAACTGGGAAACTAAAGGGCCCATTGGAAAAATGAATGGGTCTATAGGGTCTTGGCATTGCCCAGATTTGCCATTCACAGATATTCTGGGTTAAAATAGCAGTGGCATCCAGAGAAGGAACACTCATTTAGAATTTTCTCTGTAGATCAGGCGGGGGAGGTTCTGACCAATGTCCAGAGCTTTTGTCTTTTTGGGTTCTCACGTACAGTTTCGAAAAATACCAATACATGACATCAAGGTCCAGATGTCATGTGACTCAAATTCCTGTGTAAATGAATGATACCGTGCCAGTTTGAAGCCGTTAGCGTTCACTGTGCACTTTAAACTGACAATGATCGAACGATATATGACAGACTGAAGTATGGAAGCAGCTGAAGCTTCTTTCAGTTCACTATGATAAACTTTTCCTCATCTTAATCTGGAGAACAATTACACATTTAGTTGGTTAATAGATTGAGTACTTGATACGTAAACGCTGTGCCATTTTCTACGTTTTAAATGCGGTTCAGTTTTAAAAGGTGAATCCACTCAGCTCTCCCTCAGGATCTTTGGCGATCCAGTGAAATGTTGTTCCGTTGATCCATAACATCAACGTATCTTCATCTTTTATGAAAACTCCTGGCCAAGAGACGCGTTGCCCGACACATTGCCTGGTCGTTTATGCTGTCAGTTATTTACATCTATGGATTTGAAAAGCACACGAGTGTTACACGATGGGATTGCGGCGCGTCAGCTACCGCAGCGCTACGTCTGCAAAACGTCTGTCCCGTTCGTCTCCGGATCCCTGCTAACCAGACTCTACTCCCACCTGTTCACCCTCTTCAGCTCCACTTCATCTCCACCTGCACCCCCTTCCTTCATCCATCACCTTCTTCATCAATCCCGCTCGCACTCCATCATCCTCTTTCCCTCCCCGGACTCTCCGCTACAGCTTCTCTCTTCTCTGCCGTGTATAAAATAAACGAACGTGAGCATAATTTCCTCTCCATCTCTCAACGTGTCAGCCCTCTCCCGCTCGACCTCCGAAGGTTTCCACTTCCCGCTTAGAGGCTGCCGCTACCTTTTCTTTGCTCCACAATCATTTTCCATCACTTCAGTGTAAACAGAGATGCTATCAGCTACATTCCCAGTGTCTACAGGAGGATCAGGTTCAGTGAACCTCGGAGATGTTGTGGCATGTACAGTACTATCCCATTCAGGCTGTGGAAACATCTCAATGACTGGCTGTTCAGAACGTCCAAACACATAATTTCTCTATTGTGCACCTACACTCACTGACCCCCGACTCGTGTAATGACTAGCTCCTCTGGAGGCCATGTGTGTCTGTGAGTGTGTGTGTGTGAATGGTGTACAGTATGGAGGAAACTCAATCTGGTGTGGTGTGACAGAGCAAAACCTGGAACGCTCCTTATTCATCAAACATTTGGCTTCGTATTTGAAAAGGTAAATATGAAGTTCCCTCTCGCTCTTTTCCTCTCTCTCTCACACACACACACTGGTTTCCATGACTTCTGAGGACATTACATTGACTTCCATTCATTTCCTGCAGACTTACTCTAACCTTAACCATAATTACTAGTGTCCTAACCCTAACCCTGACCCTAGCCTTAACCTAACCCTAACCTCAGCCTAACTTTAAAACATGTCTTCACCTTAAAATGGAGTCATTTACATTATGGGGACTTGATTTTTGTCCCCATAAGGAAGACAAGTCCCCATAATGTGAGTGTGGAGACACATTTAGGTCCCCACAACATAAGGTAGACCAGCTACACACACACATTTGTGTCGCAAAAAGACTCTCAACGCCTCTACTACAAGGGTGTCAAACTCAGTTATAGAAGAGGCTAAAATGAGAAACTGTGTCAAGTTGAGGGCCAGGTGAGGTCATATATAATAATATATAATTAGAAATAATAGAAAACTCAGAAGAAATCATATAGATAAAATAAAGAAAGAAATCAGAAATTAATATTTTATAATACAATATAAATAGAAATATTAGTGAATGCAATGAATCCCTTTTTCCCATAAGATAAGTTTAATAAATAATAATTTTAAAAATAATAATTTACCAATGGAATAGACTCAGAAAGGGCTAAATATCAACATTGGGTGACAGTTTCAAATTTACAGTATGTTCACATCAGTACTCTCAAAAAAACATAAATGCAGAACAGTGGTAAATATTATGGGGCAAATAATGTATAAATAATTTTCCATTTAAATCAGCTGTATAGTAGTGTGTATATATAGTAATGCAATTTCCATCCATCTTAACTGATTTCCTCTGCTGTATTTCTGCCTGTAGTCACATGTGCTCTATTATAACAAAGGTGCGTCAAAATTAGGGCTGTTATACTTTGATAAATGCAATGAAATTGTACATTTCTATTTCATTCCATTAGCAGCTCCATGTAGTGAATCAGTTTTGAATCAAAAAAATCAATTTTCAATGGAATCGTGACCCAAGAAATTTGGTTTGGATAGACATAATACATTCTCTAGCCCCTTACCCTAACCTTAACTATCACAACTAGATGCCTAACCCTAACCTAAATCCAATTCTAACCCTAACTCTAAAACCAGGTCTTAACCCTGAAAAAGCCAAAATGTCCTCGCTTTGTCAAAATGTCCTCACTTTGTAGGTGTTTGTACAATATTAGGTCCTCACTCTGCAGCAAGTACAGGAACACGCACACACACACGCACAAACACGCACACACGCACGCGCGCACACACACACACACACGCACACACACATGCACACGCACACGCACACACACACACACACACGCACAAACACGCACAAACACGCA
>JAFBJR010000063.1:701540-718534 GCA_016785285.1 Brachirus orientalis
CACACACACACACACACACACACACACACACACACACACACACACATGCACACACACACAGAGCTCCACAGTTCAGTGGGGAACGTGCCTCACATGGTTTACTTCAGCTGGTCTTCTTGACAAATGCCACATTACAGCGTCGAGAGGGAAAGACTTGGCACACGATCAAGCTTCTCTCATGATTTCTAAGACTTGAAATATTTCAGTTTGTGCAGCTTGCTCTCTCTCTCTCTCTCTCTCTCTCTGTGTGTGTGTGTCTCTGTATTTTTGTCCCCTGTCGTTTCTCTGTCCTATCGTTCCTGTTTAGCTTCCCTGTGCTAACTCGAACCATAAGTCTGTGTAAGTGAAAGTATGTCTGCAGATATAAGTGATTAAATGTAAGCTTGGTGTGTGTGTAGCTGGTATTCCTTATGTTGTGGGGACCTACACTACTGTTCAAAAGTTTGGGGTCACTTAGAAATGTCCTTATTTTTGAAAGAAAATCACTGTTTTTCAATGAAGGTAACATTAAACTAATCATAAATACACTCTCTACATTGTCCATGTGGTAAATGACTATTGTAGCTGCAAACGTCTGGTTTTTAATGCAATATCTACAGAGGTGTATAGAGGCCCATTTCCAGCAACCATCACTCCAGTGTTCTAATGCTACATTGCGTTTGCTAACTGCGTTAGAAGGCTAATGGATGATTAGAAAAGCCTTGTGCAATGATGTTAGCACAGCTGAAAACAGTTTAGCTGCTTAGAGAAGCTATAAAAGTGACCTTCCTTTGAGCTAGTTGAGGATCTGGAGCATCACATTTGTGGCTTCCATCGAACCTCGTCAATGTCTCGACTATGTTTTCTATTCATTTTGCAACTCATTTGATCAATAAAAGTGTGAGTTTTCATGGAAAACACAGAATTGTCTGGGTGACCCCAAACTTTTGAACGTCAGTGTACATCTGTCTCCACACTCACATTATGGGGACAAAAATCAAGTCCCCATAACGTCTCCAAGAAATGAATGTAAGTCAATACAATGTCCTCTGAAGTCATGGAAACCAGGATGTGTGTGTGTGAACAGGTTAAGTACATGTTTTTTCTATCCTTGTGGGAACATTTTGCCTGGTCCCCACTCAGTTAAAGCTCACATAGAATGGTCTTTTTGAACCAAAAATCCAGATTACTGATGTCTACTTAGATAAATTAAATAATATTTATGGTCAAAAACCTCATAGTCTCTTCAGATTAAGTGAGATTATTGCTGCTCTCTGCCAGCCTTTGAACAGACACTCTGTTTCTGAGCTAATGCCCGCCTCCAGAACACTGAGTCTCTAATTTGGCCAGCTACCAGCTGACTGACTGCTCCGCGGTTCTTCTTCTTCTTCTTCTTCTTCTTCTTCTTCTTCTTCTTCTTCTTCTTCTTCTTCTTCTTCTTCTTCTTCTTCTTCTTCTTCTTCTTCTTCTTCTTCTTCTTCTTCTTCTTCTTCTTCTTCTTCTTCTTCTTCTTCTTCTTCTTCTTCTTCTTCTTCTTCTTCTTCTTCTTCTTCTTCTTCTTCTTCTTCTTCTTCTTCTTCTTCTTCTTCTTCTTCTTCTTCTTCTTCTTCTTCTTCTTCACATCAGACATTTGATTTTACAGTGAATGTCCCCTTTAAAGGGCTTTTTCAGGGTTAAGACCTGGTTTTAGGGTTGGGGTTAGAATTGGATTTAAGTTAGGGTAGGGGTTAGGGTTAGGCATGTAGTTGTGATGGTTAAGGTTAGGGTAAAGGGCTAGGGAATGTATTATGTCTATGAGTGTCCACATAAAGTATGTAAAACCAGCATCTGTGTGTTTGTGTACCTGGTATTCCTCATGTTGTGGGGACCTAAACCTCACATTATGGGGACTTGTTAACTCGGGTTAGGGCACTAGTAATTATGTTTAAGGTTAGAGTACATTTTCAGAAAATGAACGTAAGCCAATGTAATGTCCTCTGTAGTCATGGAAACCAGTGTGTGTGTGTGTGTTCTTGTATGGGTGTCTTTGTGAGAACCAAAAAACTTAAAAAGCTAAGGAAGTGAGGACATCTTGGCAGGTCTTCAAGGGGTGACAGAAAGTTTTTTTCAGGGTTCGACTGGTTTTAGGGTTCGAGTTAGAATTGGATTTAAGTTAGGGCAGGGGTAAGGGTTAGACATGTAGTTGTGATGTTTAAGGTTTGGATAAGGGGTTTGGGAATGTATTATGTCTATGAGTGTCCTCACTATGAATGCTATACAAATGTGTTTGTGTGTGTGTGGTTTGCTTAGATGTCAGGCTGAGTCTCACAAAGCTTTGCCCCCCAACAACAATTCCACAGTCCTTTAATCCTCATCACCAATGACCCTAAACCCCAGCCTTTGACCTCTACACACAGAGTCCAATGCACAAGAGACCACACACACGCACACACACACACACACACACACACACACACACACACACTCCACTCCATTAGCTCCTACCAGCGTCGACACAAAGGCAAAGAATGCGATCAACTTTGTTGCTCTTTACATCAACCGACCATCACACCGACTCTGTCTTACCTTCTGACGGTAACATGATGATGATGATGATGATGATGATGATGACATGTCCGGTGTCCCGTGTGAGACCACATCATCATTATCCTCCACATGTCACATGACTCCTTCAGTATTTTCCCTGTGATTTGACGTTGGTACGTACAGAAGGCGGTTTGTTGTTTGTCTGGATCATATGTAAGACATTTCCTCTGCTAAACGTCACTGCCGATGTTTGGATTGCGGAAATTGGAACAGACGGGAAGATGGTTTGGATCGTGTGAGCGGGCACAGTGTGTGTGTGTGTGTGTGTGTGTGTGTGTGTGTGTGTGTGTGTGTGTGTGTGTGTGTGTGTGTTATGAGTGAATTAAGAGCATATTTTGTGTTTGGTCCATGTGTGTATTTATTTACGGAAACTCTTGTGTTGGGTGTGTTCCATCAGACTGTACTGTTTGACTAAAGGTAGAACAAATATAAAGGCACTTCATGAATGTTGCTGAGTCACTAAACTTTCGATTTTTATCCATGTGTACATTTATTTTGTTTTTCAATGACCTCTTTCATGTATTTAATATTTAACTTGTACAAGCCATTAGTGTTGTTTAATACATTTTTGTAATATTTGTTATCTTTAACAGTTATAGTGTTTCAGATAGAGGAGAAATTCACGCAAGGTTTTCCACTAATAATTTAACAAATGTTGAAGAGAAACAGGAAGACCACGCTGACGGTTCGTGGATGTTGTGAAGGAGGACATGAGGACAGTTGGTGTAACAGAATAGGACACAAGGGAGAGGACAAGATGGAGGCAGATGATCCACTGTAACAACCCATAAAGGGAGAAGGTGAAAGAAGAGAGTGACTGCCAAAAAATGTGCTATTCTTGACATCCAGCAAAAGACTGCGTGCAAAATAATGGGCCAAATCTACAGTAATTTGCAGTCAGAGACAAGTGGAAGAGTCTGTAGATAGATGGATGGATAGATTCTTCACAAGTAAATTCAGGTATATTTGTGTTGACCCATTTTCTTATAAATGAAGTAGCAACATTCTGCACATAGACCGAAAAGATATAGGCTGAAGCTAAAGCTTATTTTGTCTACACTAAGTACTTGTGTTACCTGTCAACTTGTGACTTGTAAAACAAAAGAAAACCAAAACAAAAAAAACCTATAAAAACAACTTAAATTTATGTCCAGACAGATTATTACTCTATCTTCATATACATTCATATAGTCAGAATTTTAAATGCTTTTTTAAGTTTAAAAAGTGAATTACATGATTTTAATTCCTCTGTGCAGCTGATCCAAAGATCCACACCTTTAACTGATAAACAGTTTTTCTTAATGTTTGTCCTAAAATGCTGATTTCATTTCCTTTCTCTGGTTGTGAATAGTTTTTTATTCTTTTCAATGAAAACTGCTTTTGTATTTGTTTTATAGGTGTTATCCCAAACTTCAATACAGCAGTTTACATTAGGCATTAAGAGAGAACTACAGTATACATAACGGATAGATTATTTTTATTTAAAATGTATCTGAGTTTATATTATATAGCAATTACTTTAGATGGTTTTGATAGGTATTATAAGAAGAGAGTGTAGGCAGTCAAAAAAGTAATGCAACGTGAAATTTTGCTTCATGTTCTGTGTGTCTGCGCGCGTTTTCAATGGACACACACCCGCCTTCTCTTTTGTTCTGCGCCGAGTGAACGGCATTAAAAGCATCACATGACGACCAGAACTGTGGCTCCTCGATCCTTCAGTCAGAGCTGCTCAAAGCAAACGCACATGGAGCTGCTCTGCTCGCACATTTGACTCTACCTACTGACACACATGTGCTAATGCACCCGGTCTATCTGTATGTTTATGAGCCGTCTAAGGCCGCATAACACCTGCACTCAATAAATCCAACTGTCACGGCACACCTCAGCGCTGACACGGGATCTGCACGACATCCACATGCACGCGTGAACGAGTGATGGGATGAGCGTCACGTCGCGGATGCAGGAGGTCTGAGGTGCAGCCGCAGGAAATGACGGCGTTCACTCCAAATCTCTTTTATCTGTCCAAACAGACTGACTGACGGTAGCCCACGACTGGACAGAGCGATAACTCACAGCCGAACAGCTGCCAAAAGACAGACAGACAGACAGACAGACAGACAGACAGACAGACAGACACTCACTTCATCTCCAGTATCTCTCCCAGCTGCTGGCGTCTCTCCTGGCGCAGACTGTTCAGGTGTCCGTCCCGCTCGCGCAGGCACTGCTGAGTGGACGACAGGCGCACTTTGGTGGCGTCCAGCTCTTGTCGCGTCTTCTCCAGCGCCCCCATCAGCTCCTCCAGCTGTTCAAGGGTCAGACACACACACGCCGGTTAAACCTGAGTGAAAACACATCCAGTCCGCTCATGCACACGCGGCGGCCCTGTTGCCATATGCGAGAGGTGCTGACGAAATCATCCTAAATTCAATATGAAAGTTTTACACTTTTGCAGGCTCACACACACGTACACATACATATGGAAATGGTAACAGGAGTATGTATTTTGTGCGGTAGAAACTGAGGTGGGACGACATGAAAAGGAATGAACACTGGACAACGGAGGTTCAAAGGTCACGAACGTTAACATCTACTGACCCTTGAGATGGAAACGAGACCTTTCTCCAATTATTTCACCTCAATCTCGAGCGTGACTCAACTTTAAAGCAGGTGAGAATAGTGTTCGACCACTCACACACACACATGCCCTGAAGCCACGCAGGTCTGTGTGTCCAACCTGGGCGTGATAGACAGGATGTGACCTCAGGGCATCATTATCCCAGGGCAGGAAGTGTCTAATTGTCTAACAACAAGTACTTCACAACAGGACCCAGCACCAGGCGGGAGAGTTCAGATCATGTAAACAGAAGATAATGTGATTGCATGATAGAATATGAGCTTTGTTTGAAGCTCACACTCTGCGAAAACGATAAATTCTTGGATGTGAAGCAAACGAAGGGAATGAAAGCAAAGAGGCGAAGAATAAAAAGAGAGAAAAGGAGTATAATGGGAAAGCACACCATGGGGTAAGACATGAAAAAAGGAATGGGCCTCTTTTATGAAGGGGCCAAATCGTTCACACATTTTCAGGACATTTTCCATCTCCGCTGGTTTTCTAGGTGTGTTCCACAGATGTCAGATAATGTGCTCGCAGACTGGTCATGAATATCACACATGGAAGACGAGAAGGAAAAGATGTTGGTTGGAATCGCTGGGAAGCTTCGCGGAAATGAAACGAGGCAGCGTTTTGGAATTCTGATTCCTGCCAACAACAAGTGATCTCGAGAGCGTCCGGCGGCCGGCGGTGCCCGATGTCATCGAGACCGTCCATCTGTCCAACATCACGCCACGGCTCACGTTTGACGTCGCAACAGGTCACACGCACACACACGTCCATCAACCGCTACACGTCAGCCGCTCCCCGCCTCACCACCCAGGCTCGCCCTCGCTTCACAATCACATCATTAACAAGGAATACAATGCATTTTAGTGAAATTAGGGACCTAATCAGCTTAGCCGCCAGCCTGTGCGTGATAATTTAGCTCAACTTCAAGGCAAAGCCCCCCCAGACCGGACTACGGCTCGCTAAGACTGACCCAAAGCCCCTCTTAGTTGCTAAGCTGATTGGGGGCTCAGAGGTAAAGAGAAAAACCAAATCCCTCTTGTCCATTTGCATTTTTGTTGCTGGTTCAGAGGCCCGGTTCAAACGCCACATGGAGGGAGAACGTTAGAGACACAGAATTTGGAGACAAAGACAGAAACACAGTGAGGAGATAATTAGGGACGACGGTTAAGGAATGAACGAGGGTCGGGAAAACGTACAGACGGCAGGAATTATGCCAGAAGACAGTCAGGAGACTTAGAGAGGACGGGTGTGAAGAAAAGCAACCCAGGGCATTACCCATGCTCCATTTCAGCAAGTCAGGCTGATGGAAGACTCTCAGCGCATTACACATCATGAGACTGATTACTCTAAGGCAAGAAGGGTGAGGTGGCGGGAGGGAGGGGGGGTGAGAATGTGAGTCTGAAATGGTGCCAGGGTCAGGTGATGTTTCAGAAGAACCTGCCCTCCTCTTTTTTTTACCCCCGCACACACACACACACACACACACACACACACATGTTTGCACTTCTATCACAGTGAGGACCCTCATAGACATAATACATTCCCTAGCCCCTTACCCTAACCTTAACCATCACAACTAGATGCCTAACCCTAACCTAAACCCAATTCTGTAAAAAACCAGGTCTTAACCCTGAAAAAGCCCTTTAAAGAAGTGAAGACCAGACAAAATGTCCTCACTCTGTAGGTTTTATATGGTTTTTGGTCCTCACTTGGCCACAAATAGAAGAAAACACACACACATGTTTGTGCTTCTATCAAAGTGAGGACCCTCATAGACAATACATTCTCTAACCCTAACCCTAAAACCAGATCTTAACCCTGAAAAAGCCCTTTAAAGAAGTGAGGACCAGACAAAATGTCCTCACTCTGTAGGTTTCATACGATCTTTGGTCCTCACTCGGCAACAAGTACAAGAACATTTCTTCTCCCAACAGTCTAAGGCAACAATTAAGTGGAGTGACGACTGTGAAACTACACGGAATGGCAGCTTGACTCGCTGCCTCTTCATGTGGTGATGTAATGTTGGCTCACGGAGGCCCGGCGTGTTGACAGCACCTACCAGCGACCATCAGCCGCTCTGCAGCGTCTCAGCGTGTCGACAGAGCGGCTGTAACTCTACTCCGGCTCGGTGTGCGTTCAGTGTCGTGTTCGGCCGCCAGGATGACCACACAGCTGGCTCGGTGCGTTCTCCCCATGCAGGCTCCGGACTGGACTTCAAAGGAAAGGAACCTGACTAGAACTTTTGGGGTCAGTGAGTGTCAGGATTCCCCTGATTGGCTGCACATGGGTAAAGTTTGGCCAAGGCTGAATCATGCACCTCTGTACACGAAAACAATGTTGACAGACATGAGTAAACTTTACTTTGGGACTTCTTGGTGGATTTTTGAATGTTCTTTGACAAACACAGTATCCATGATGACAGCAACGTCCTTTTTCCACTGGTCAGAAAAACCCACTAGCATTTGGCGTTCGGCTGCAGTGGAATGGAGACAGACAGCCTTCACTCCTGGGTCAAATGAGTGCATCTGCTACGGCTTCATGGATAACCATGCTGATTTTGCCTTTACTTTAGAGATTTACGTTAACTTTTTCTTTTTTGAAGACTTTTTCCAGACTGAAACTAATGTGGCTTTTTCATTATACAGTTGAAGCATGACTGGGCCTGACTCTTTTTTAGTCCCTGCTCTGTGGAGGTTCCAGTCGAGCTGAATCGATACTAAAATGTGACGTGGACAGACTGCCGGCCACTGATTGGTCAGAGAGCGTCGTCACTGGAAGAGTCACGAGCGCGACGTCCGACACGTTAGAGCAAGCAAACATGTCTGCTGCCTGTCAAAAATACAGCAGCAAGTACACATCTGCCTTGATATCCACCATTAAATGTGTCGCTTATAAAACAACATCACGGCAGTTTATCCAGCCGAGTAGAGCCGAGTCAAGTAGAGCCAAGTAGTGCTAGAACTATACTGTGGAAGAGAACCCTAAAGGTAAAAGGTAAAGACAGAATGTGCCTTCTGCCTTGAACTGTGTTTTTCACTTTGGTGAGAAACACGTCCTCTACTCGTAATTTGAAAGGAATCAAACCTTTTTTTGGTGATTCACTTGTGTTTAAAACTAGTGTATATCCCTTCGTTTGCTTCACTTCAAAAACACTGGGAAAACCAGGGAGGAAAAAATACAGAGAGGTTGTCTGTAGACCTGGGTTAAGTGAGTGAATAAACATAAACAGGGAAAAAGACTGGCTTTAAGTAGATGTGAAGCTCATGCCTTTGTTTAATTCTTTTGAAGATGGAGAGAAAAGCCAGTTAAAGCAAATGTTTTGGTTGTGAACTTGGCTGTTTGACCGTCTTCCAAGTGCTGCGACTTCAAAACCTTAAAAGCTGCTCTTAGTGAATTTGCCCTTTGGCTAACTTCCTGTTTGTAGCTTTTATTAGCATTTTTCTCCCTCTGTCACTTCATGAGGGGGCGGAGCATTAATTCCCAAACAAACTGCATAATGTTACGTTCCATTTACATCAGAAGTTGGAAATTGGAACGTTACCTCTGCATTCCATTTGAGGAGTCGGACGAAAACAGCTCAGGCTAGCCAATGTTAGCAAAAGCAGTCGATAATAACACTCTGCTATGTAAGACAGACGTGCATTTGACAGTAAAAATAGTGATGTTTATACCAGTGGCAGCCATTTTTGAAATTCCATGTCTGGGGTTTGTGAGGTTTCTCCAATTTTCCGAGTTGGATATCCGACTTTGTTTCTGCAACAGGAACTTGGAAATTCCCACTTCCAAGCAGAGAGGGACGCCTCTCCTGATTGGATAAATCTATGGATACTGGAAAGGTTTCTTCTAGATTTACTATCAGAGCCTGAGACGGAGAGACCAGTGTCCCTGAACAGAGACAGACGTGGCACCACGGCGCTGTTTAACACGTGCTTTAGCTCGGGAAATTCACTGACACCTGAAAATGTGTCAAAAATGTGTCACGGCATAAGAAAATGATGGATTTACAATGTGCTGACACATTTCTAGTGACGTAATGAAGTAAAGACGTGAAGAAGAAAGCCACAGTCAGTGCCGTTGCTTATTCAATGTTTTAGGACTCTCCCTCTATTTTCCCCCTCTCTGTCCACCAGTGTCCACTTCCCATCTCGCCCGGCAGCGTTTTGTCTTTGAGTCCATGTGTGAACGTGTGCGCGTGATGAAGAATTATGTATAAGTCTGGAGCAACAACAGTCACCACTTTCCCTCAAAAATGTTTGCTCTCGTCGTAACCGCCGCTTGCTCTCGTGTTACTTGTGGCACGCATAAGTAATGCGAGGTCATTCTCATTCAAATGCAGACTCACACCGGGAGGAAACACACTCGCTCGCCATGTTTCTCTTTCCCACCACAGACACACCTACACACACACACACACAACACACACATAAACTCACTTAAACATGTGGACCAGCCAGCTGGCAATCACAAAGACAGATAGATAGCGGAACATGCGGAGCTTTAAAAAACAGAAAGGCAGTCTGTGCTTCATCAAGACGGCAGGCCCAGACTCTCAAGCTTTGTTAATGAATTCTAATTACATGCACATAAACTCAAAATAAGTCAAACGTGTGCTTACATTTGCAAGCATGCAACGGAAAAATGAAAGAAGGATTTTCAGTTTCATAGAGGCAAAATGGAAAGCATGTTTGGGGAAAGGTAGGGAGGGAAGCAACAAGACAACAAGAGAGCGGAGGGAAAACCATAAGGTGTCCATTTTGTGATCATTACTTTTCACTCGTATGGCGTGTTCGAAAATCACCCGTTAACCACAGTCCGCCTGCAGCCACACGCTTGGCCACATGGGGGTGCAATTAACATTTTCTCCTGGTTCCTTGGTGACCTTGATACCCGTATTAAGTTTAAAGAAAAGGGAAACTACCCAGATATGAGAGCGTGTGTTTGTGTAAAAATGTAAATATCAGGTAAAACCTCTCTCTGGGCCTGAACGCGAGCGGCCTCCTCCTGCGCCCACAGCGCCTCCCTGTGTGCAGATGTGTTCATGCTCTCCCTCAGGGCCATCTCCAAGTCCCTGATCCGCTCCGCCGTCTCCCGCATGGCATCCTGGGAAGCCAAGAGAGGAGGAAGCTGAGGGGGGAGGAGGAGGAGGGGCGGGGGGGGTGGGGGGGGTCAAGATGTTCGGAGGAGGAGGAGGAGGAGGAGGAGGAGGGTCGGAGGCAAAGTAGCAAAAAAACCAGGGAGAGAGTGTTTCTTTGTTTGAACACAGTATATATACTGTATGTATAACCCTGATCCGCTCCGCCGTCTCCCGCATGGCATCCTGGGAAGCCAAGAGAGGAGGAAGCTGAGGGGGGAGGAGGAGGAGGGGCGGGGGGGTGGGGGGGGTCAAGATGTTCGGAGGAGGAGGAGGAGGAGGAGGGTCGGAGGCAAAGTAGCAAAAAAACCAGGGAGAGAGTGTTTCTTTGTTTGAACACAGTATATATACTGTATGTATAACTAAAACTGTTTTTGTGCCAGTAGAGGATAATTTGAGAACTGGTCGTTACTAAAATAAAAAAGGTGTAATTTGCATGAAACAGGATGAAAGAAAAGAGAAGAAGGAGATGAAAAAGTTGCAGCCGAGGCAGAAGAGAGTGATAAGTCATGGAGAGTCTGTGTGTGGCCTCTCCGACACCTGGTGAGCGCAGGAAACGGATCCTTTATCCACAGTGGGCGATAGAACTGTAAAAGAAAACAGTGGACAGAAATAATAACCTCACACCCCCACCATTCTCTCTCTCTTCCTCCCTCTCTTTTTTTAAATTTCCCCTCTGACTCCTAAAATGTTGACTCATCTTCAGTTTCACACGTTTTCTGGCAGCAGCACAGAAACACGCAGAAGGAAAACTCTTTCCAAGAGGAGTTCAGTAAAATGCCGTGATCCTGGTTGTGAAACAGTCAGATTTATGTTTGGATGATGTTAGCACCTCTGCCGACACACATTGCTAATTTATGAGGCAGTGCAGGAATTGCACAAGATTTCTAGAGATTAAATTTAGGAATAAACGTGGAATTCATCATAAGAAAACTGCTGCTTTCATACTCTTGATGATTTGTGCAGCCATTTTGGGGGACGGGGAGTTTGTAGCCATGTCCCATTTAACGGGCTGGATCCTGCCGTCCCATTTCAAATGTTCCATGTCGACTCCTTTGAATGCGTCACAACGTATGCAGCCGACGTTAGCTTGACTGGGAAGGACAGGTCTCTAATGGGTCCGTCGCGGCCGCAAGCAAGATGGCGGCGGGACGTGTCTCGCCGCGGAGCGAGTTCGTTTTTAAATGTGAGTATGATGTTTTAAATCAAACAAACAAAAAAATAAATGTTTCATTTATTTTAAAAGTCGTTATTGATGTAATTAATAAACAGAAGTCAGGAAGGACTGACCGCCACATTTGCTAGTAGTAGTGTCAGTCACAGCGTAACTTTTAAAGCTCACATAGAATGGTCTTTTTGAACCAAAAATCCAGATTACTGATGTCTACTTAGATAAATTAAATCATATTTATGGTCCAAAACCTCATAGTCTCTTCAGATTAAGCCAGATTATTGCTGCTCTCTGCCAGCCTCTGAACAGGCACTCTGTTTCTGAGCTAATGCCCGCCCCCCAGAACACCGAGTCTCTTGTGATTGGCCAGCTACCAGCTGACTGACTGCTCCGCGGTGCTTCTTCTTCTTCTTCTTCTTCTTCTTCTTCAGGTTGAATGTTCAGGTTTCGTTACACGGCAAATGTGCTAGTTACGTAACTAAACTGGACTTTTCAAAACCTCTTGCTCGAGCTCAGGTAAACAGAGAAGCCCTTCTTTGTCAGAAGTGGCTCAAGTGTTTATTGTGACACTTTAGTGACGTTTAGATACAGGAAGGACACGGGGACACACCAAAGAACATCAGACATTTGTGTTTCCACTGTTCCACTGTCCTCTTTAAACTAAACTTGGCCGGACATAAATGTGACGATTTTGTAAAATTTTTAAACTAATTCACAGTCATCCCTAAAATATAAATGTAGTGTTTAAAGTTTTTAACTCTGTAAAAGAGGCAGCACCATGTGTAATTTGAACCCGTGTGTCAAAACTACTGATACATGTTCCCTTTTCTCTTTTTGTCTCAGATTAGTACTATTTTGGAAACAAGGTTACCCCCTTTTCAAGCCAAAAAAAGTGGCAAAATTTAAAAAATAAATATAAATACAGTATATAGTATGAATATTTTAGTTTGTTAAGTCTGTTTACAACATTTTAAATTATATTTGTTTTATCATGGCATTAATAAAGTACTCTTTAATTTTTTTTCATTGTTGTTTTTGTGGACTTCCATGATTGATTCCTCTGTTTCAGGGTTTCACGTGTCCAGGGTCGGGTGAAGGCGTGAGAGGGAAGCCCACGGCTGTAACTTGGCCCTGGTATGTCCTCAGGGATGAGCTACTTGGACAAAGACATCTGATGGCTCAGCCTTGTCTTCATCGCCTTTATCCCTGAGGACAGACCAGGGCCAAGTTCAGCAGTGAGTGAACGAGATGAGGAGGAGGAGGATGACGATGAGGATGATGGTGGTGATGGTGAGGAGGGACCTGAACCTCAACAAGGGAGGCGGCCCAACAGGAGGAAGAGGGACAGAGAGGATAGAGGCTCCTCTCAATTCTTGAAAGAATTGTCCCTAATTATTTTTTTTTAATGTAAATAGTGATTATTTCATTTGCTCATTGTTTATGATAATAAATAGACAATATCTTTAATTTTATGAACTTATGTTGATCCTACAGTACTGTGTTCTTCACTGTGATGAAAATAAAATCTTAATATTTGCTTTTAGAGCTTAAACACATTTGTAACATAGATCTTTAGATAAAACTTTTCAGCTTTTTTCTTATATACCGTTTCTTTGGTGCAGCATCTAATAAACTGCACTACAAACTCCACAAGAGAAAACTTAAGATATGCTTATATGTAAAAGTACTAATGGTGCAATGACACGCCCATTGTCAGTGTTTTTCTAATATATCTGATGTGCTTAGATTATACTGTATTACTGCAACATAAATGTGTATGTTACATTTACTGCTGTAGATTTTAGTTTGGGCTCAATTTTAAGTACATAATATACATCTGGCTGATTTAATCTACAGTGACATATGGCATTATACTGTATAAAATTATGACATGACTGTAGTATGGCTTAATAATGTCCCGCCAGATTTATTACGGTTATTATTTGGTAAATATTTCAGTTTAATCATGTTTATTTTACCTGTTCATGCGTTTCTTACAGCCTGAGAAACATCACATGCCGGCGTCTGCGGTGAAAGTTCTCCATATGCATTAGTGTTAAATTAAAATAAGTACAAAACCTGAAGGCTCCATCAAAATAACTTAACAAAGTAACTAATACAAACCAACTAAAACAGACTGAAAAGGGTTAATTTGTAAAGAATACTACTAATTCTACTATTGCCAAAAAATACGAACTGTATGAAAAATATTAATAGTAAATGGGAAAGGTTTTCTTCACTTGGTGTGGGCAGACCGGACCGTCTCATTTCACAGCACCTGACTTTTGGGTCCTGAATGGGACAGGGCTATTCACTCACTCACTCACTCACTCACTCACTCACTCACTCACTCACTCACTCACTCACTCACTCACTCACTCACTCACTCACTCACAGAGGATTGCTGTGTGTTTGCATCTGCAGTCTGAGGCTGTAAGTGGACGTGACAGTTGGGCCAGTGAAAGGATGCACCAGAAGCAACACGTACTGTTCTGACCCCGCCCCCTGAGACACACACACACACACAAGTACACACACACAAGTACACACACACACACACAGGCAGATGTGTAGGATGTATATGTGTGTGTGTGTGTGTGTATGTGAGTGTGTGTGTTCTTGTACTTGCTACAGAGTGAGGACATTTTGTCTAGTCCTCACTTCTTTAAAGGGCTTTTTCAGGGTCAAGACCTGGTTTTAGGGTTAGAAGTGGGTTTAGGTTAGGATTAGAGTAGGGAATGTATTATGTCTATGAGGGTCCTCACATTGATAGAAGTGCAAACCTGTGTGTGTCTGTGATCTGGTCCTCACTTCGTCAAAGGGCTTTTTTTGTGTTAAGACCTGATTTCAAGGTTAGGGTTAGAATTGGGTTTAGATTAGGATTAGGGTAGGGAATGTAGTATGTCTATGAGGGTCCTCACTTTAATAAAAGCACAAAAATGTATGCACACATACACTACCGTTCAAAAGTTTGGGGTCACTTAGAAATGTCCTTATTTTTGAAAGAAAAGCACTGTTTTTCAATGAAGATAACATTAAACTAATCAGAAATACACTCCATACATTGTCCATGTGGTAAATGACTATTGTAGCTGCAAACGTCTGGTTTTTAATGCAATATCTACATAGGTGTATAGAGGCCCATTTCCAGCAACCATCACTCCAGTGTTCTAATGCTACATTGTGTTTGCTAATTGCGTTAGAAGGCTAATGGATGATTAGAAAACCCTCGTGCAGTTATGTTAGCACAGCTGAAAACAGTTTAGCTGCTTACAAACTAATCAGAAACAAACTAATCAGAAATACACAATATACATTGTCCATGTGGTAAATGACTATTGTAGCTGCAAACATCTGGTTTTTAATGCAATATCTACATAGGTGTATAGAGGCCCATTTCCAGCAACCATCACTCCAGTGTTCTAATGCTACATTGTGTTTGCTAATTGCGTTAGAAGGCTAATGGATGATTAGAAAACCCTCGTGCAGTTATGTTAGCACAGCTGAAAACAGTTTAGCTGCTTAGAGAAGCTATAAAAGTGACCTTCCTTTGAGCTAGTTGAGTATCTGGAGCATCACATTTGTGGGTTCCATCGAACCTCGTCAATGTCTCGACTATATTTTCTATTCATTTTGCAACTCATTTGATCAATAAAAGTGTGAGTTTTCATGGAAAACACAGAATTGTCTGGGTGAACCCAAACGTTTGAACGGTAGTGTACACATAGATGTAAACATGTATGTGTGTGTGTGGGTGTGTGTTGGTTTTTATTAGTACCAAGAGAATATTTCTGGCTGAAAATGAGGAACGGAAAGAGAGGGGGAAAAAGAAAACGGTAGGAAAGAGATGGAGCTGCGGAGATGGAGAGAGTGCAGAGACATGGAAAGATAATTGCGTCTGCAGCAGCAGTCATCACCTTCTGCCCCTGGGACGGCTCATTATGGAGTCTGGCCCTTTTCTCGGTTTGATGGAGGGATTATAATCACTTAAATAAACCAGCAGAGAGTGAGAGAATGCACATTTCCAGCAGCCGCGCACCTACGATTCGTCAGCCTCACACAGACACGTTCACCCAGGCAGACACACACATTCGTCTCTGTCAGAGAAAAAAGATCAACCTCTATGTTCCCGTTTCATAACGTAAGAAAAATGTGTGTGTGTGTGTGTGTGGCTCCTTATTCAACAATAAACAAATATCAATAAAAGGAAGGAAGATTTGATGAAAATGAAGCATTATTTTCAACGGCGTTGAACTGAGAGTGCAGTGTGTTTCTTTTTATTTGATGTTTTGTTGATTGTCTTGATTATTTACGATGGTCTGGAAAAGCAAACTATTATTACAAAATGGGAAACATTTTTTTTTTTTTTACAAATCCCAAAACAACTGTTGAACAAAAGTTAAAAACAAATTTACAAAAGCCACAGTCCTTACAGAAGAGGAATGTACCAAACACTGCAATCATTTCATATCATTTCAATAATCTATCGCAAAGGTTTGATAAAAGAATTACTGTAGTAAAAAGTTGAAGTGAGTGGCTCTTATTTTGAAAGTCAGTTTGAAAGGAAGTTGTGCTATATACAAGTGGCTGATTGACTGTTGTGTAGGAAGTTTTTGTTTTTGGGAATTTTAAGTGTTTTGCATCTTGTAATTATGTTTTACTATAGACCTTTTCCACCAAAATTACCAGGAACTTTTATTTACCCAGGTAAATAAGTTCCTGTTAATCTGTGTAGTGTGTTTCCACTGCACCTCAAAGTCCCTGAGTGTTGTTGATGACATTAAGTCAGAACATTTACCAGCCGGTGGATCGCTTGATTGTGTTTGTTTCTCTAAACCTGTTTCATGTTAATAAAGAAGAATAAAGTCTAAAACAGTGACAGACGTGTGGAGGGGGGGGGTTGTAAAGGCGCTTCAGTGAAAATCAAGCTTCAAAATAGTTTTTACTGACATCACTGTGAGCTGCATCAGCCAGAGAACAGCAGCATCGTTCTTGATGTTCATGAGAGGCTGCGTCTCATCAGAATCATTCCCTCGTTGGTTCCGTCCGCTGTGTAAAGACCTTTAGAACGATACGTTCTTTCACGTCAGAGTCTACAAAAGTCTCAAATAACAAGAAAAAAGACACTAGATTTGTCGCTAGAGTATCTGAAAACCTGCTAAATATAGAGACAAAGTCACTACGTTAGCAACACGGAAACAGACGTAAGATGTGTTCCACACAGCCCCGCCCCCTCCTGCTAATCTGAAAAGGCCCTTGTCGTGAGTAGGTACTAAATTTACCCGGGTAAATCCTTTACCTGGGTAATTTCGGTGGAAACGCGGGAAGATTTTTTTCAAGGAGGAAATTAGCTAAAATCGGACACTTTAACATGTGCATGTCCTTTAATGTGCACTGTCCCTATTTTCAAAATAAAAAGGAGGAAAAATAAAAAATAAAAATGCAACTTCAATCGTCTTTAATTCGGTGCTTGCAGCAAACCGTTATATACATATATATACGTG